>VZTI01004792.1:852-20313 GCA_013397865.1 Struthidea cinerea
TTTACCATCAAATAAAACCCTTACTATTGTCACTGGCATATGGTCTCATTTGCACCTTAATTCAGGCAGAGGCATTTCTAAGAACCTTAAAACTGGATCTTAACAGGGTCCGCCAGGGATCAGTGTTGGGCCGAAAGCTGTTAATTACTTTCATAAGTGATGTGGACAATGGAGTCAAGTGTACCGTGATGATGCCTGTGGTGGTACCAAACTGAGTGGGAAATGGCTACTTGGGAAGGGAAAGCCACCCTGCAGGAAGGCCTGGATAGGCTGGAAGAGTGAGCTGGCAAGAACCTTATGCAGTCAGCAAAGACAAGTGTAAGGTCTTGCACCAGGGAAATCATAATCCAGGAGGGCAGCACAGGCTGGGATCTACCCAGAAGGGGAACAGCTCCATGGAAAGGGACCCAGGGGTCCTGGTGGACATCAAACTCACACTGAGTGTACAGCATGTGCTGTGGAAAAGAGACCCAATGCTGGACTGCATCAAAAAGTGCATCACCTGCAGAGACAAAGGAGCCCCTATCCCACTCTACTAGTAGAGTGCTTGTCAGGCCACTCCTGGAATACTGTGCTCGGCTTTAGTCCCTATACAAGGAGGCTGGAGAGGGTCCAGAGAAGGGCCACAAGTATAATCCAAGGGTCAGGAAGCCTGCTGAGTGAGGAAAAGCTGAGAGACAGGATTCCTTCAGCCTTGAAAAAAGAAGACTTAAGGGAGATCGTATTACCATGTGTATTGGGTCTGGCTGAGCTGGAGTTCATTTTCCCATAACAGTTCTGTGCTTTGCACTGATAGCTGGAAAGGTGTTGAGAGCACACCAGCGTTTTGGCTGTTGCTGAGCAGCACCGGCACAGCATCAGCGCTCTCTCTCCAACACTCCTCCCTCCATCAAGGGGGCTGGGGACGGGCAAGATCCAGGGAGGGGACACAACCAGGCCAGCTGACCCAGACTGACCAAAGCAATATTCCATGGCATATGATGTCAGCTCAGATATAAAGGCTGAGGGAGGGAAGGAGGAGGAACAGGGGCATTGGTCATTTCACAGTGTTTGCCTTCCAGAGCAGCCGCTCCACACACTGAAGCCCTGCTTCCCGGGAAGTGGCTGAGCATCGCTCACCAATGAGAAGTAGAGATTAATTTATTTTTTTCCCTTTTCCTATGTGCATGCAAACTTTTGCTTTTTTGTATTGCTTTTTTCTTGCTTTTAACTGCCTTAACCTACTGGTTGTTTTCCATCTTATTTTCTCTCCCCTGTCCCACTGCAAAGGGGAGTGATAGAGTGGTTCGGTGGGCACGTGACCCTCAGCCAAAGTTAACCCACTATGCCATGTTCCAGTATTTACAGGTTGTTCACAAAGAAGATGGAAACTCCCTTTATGTAAGGAGTCACGTGGAAAAGACAAGGGATAATAGGTAAAAGGTACTCCTGCAGAGGTTCCATTTGGACACAAGGGGAAAATTTTTCACAAGAGTAATTAACCATGGTAATAATCTCCTCTCTAGGGAAGTGGTGGTTTCCCCAACACTGGACACTTTTAAGATCCAGCTGGAGAAGGTGCTGGGCCACCTTGTCTAGAGTGCGCTTTTGCCAGGAAAGGCTGGTCCAGATAACCCTTGAGGTTCCTTCCAAAGTGGTATTCTATGGTTAAGCACATTTCCTAACTTTTGGGAGCCTTCTTAAAAAATGTAGCAGTCTAGAGAAATGTTTTCACTAGTAAGGTTTATTAAGTTCTGAGAGCCATGAAATAGAATTCAGTGTTTATTGTAAAACTAAAATCAGTCATTTGTATTCTCCAGCAAATCTGATTTGTTTTGATTTTAAGATGCAGATTTATAAAGGATGTGTTGTGGTTGAGAGAGATGCCTGAAAAGTAAGTCTACAAAGTTTGCAGATGGCAAGAAAATCTTTACAAAATGTACAAAAGCCTGGCAACCAGTTACAACAATGGCACATGAAGCAAAATGCTGAGTATAGAGCAGGAGTAATTTTAACTACACACCTATTTTGTAAAATATGAAATGAATTTTCATTATTTAGGAAGATGTACAGGGTAAAACTGAGTATGCAGTGCACAATACTTCAAGTATACCATAAAAGTATGGAAATGTTTACCAATTACAGTGCTTTATCACCTGTACTGAGTAAAGTGCAGTAGAGGGATTGGCTGATGTTTGGCCATTTATCAGTTAATTGACAAAGGAAGAGATCTCAGGGCTTTTCCCAAAGCAAATTCTTTCCCTTTTCTACCACATGGTTGTCCTGGCCTGTTCAGGATTGGCAGAACAAGGAAGCAGTGAGAGACCCCCTCTCTGGCTTCTCTGGTGTAACCCTTGTTTCAGTCTGCAGAGACTACGATGGTATTGTTACCCATCCTGCTCTCAAGGTAGACCCAGTGTATGAAGGATGCACCGGTTGACATGGCTAACTCAGCTCATCCTAGTTGCAGAAACCACAGTAGAATATTTTTATTAGTATGTTTCTAGCTTAGGATATGGACAACATTATGTATCTTACTTATATTCTTCCCACATTAATATAGAAAATATTTAATTACTTTTGGAATCTTTTTTTTCATAACAATGTGATGAAACTTCTGTCATACCACAAAGGTATTTGCAATTACTTTTTTTTTTTTTTGGTCACATGTAAGAGAATATATCTTGGATACCAGCAAACATGGTTTGCTTTTGCAGCTCTGAGGTGAGATGAAAAAGGATACATCTTTTTCTTTTTACTCTAAAGCGTAAATTTTTTCTTAGAACATTTGTTCCAGTGTTTTTGTCTAAAATGTTGAAAGTGGAGACTTTCCCACTCAAAACTAAATTTAGAAGGTACAGAGGTTTGGATATGGAGGTTATAATATATCATCTGTCATACCTCCAAGTACCAGAATCCCTTTTCAGTCCTGCAGTACCTCTGCATTTTGATGCCCAACAGTGCAAGTACTACAAAATATTGAAAAATACTTTTTAATGCAAGATGGAAAAGAAGATTCCTAGTTATCTCTTCAGCTGTTGCTATATTGATGAATAGGTTAGGGCTACTAATCTAATAAAGGATCCCAGCAATGAGACCGTGATGAGATCCAAGGGGGATGGTTTCTCAGGAAGAATCATCATTTCTGAGCCTTGTTAAGAAGACTGAGTGAAGAAGGGGAGGGGAAAAAAATAAATAGCTCATTTATGGAACATGAATAGTTTCATAAGTTACTTGTTGTCCTCCCAATGGTGTTACTAATGGTCCTGTTCTGAAACAGCTCAAATGTTGCTTGTAGGTGTGAGGAGAGATATTCTATTGTTTGATCTTCTTTTAAGCTTCACAGTCCTATCCTCAGAGACAGCAGTGCCAAAATATCTTCTTTCTTTGGATTTTTTTGTTTTTAAGCTATTGCATTTTAAGCTTTTCAAGATGACGATTTTGTAATAAAGAGACCAGCAGTGTCTTCTCTAGAGAGAATGGAAGCTGGATCTCTCTAACCTGTACAGTGAATCATTTTAGTTTAAACTGGCTTGTGGGCTTAAATAAATAGCTGTATTGATTCGCCGCCTTTCAAAACAAGCTGCATTGTTTCACAATAAGGCATGCCCTAGTCTTGTTCTCTTATCTCCTGTCAAAGCTTGAAAGTACATTGCTGCAGAACAGAATGTTCAGAATACTGCAGAAGAAAAAAATTGTTATTGATAATATCTTGGGCTTGTTTTGTGCCATCGAATTAAAGAGAACCACGTTTGAAATCACCACCTTTGTACAACTTTAGGTAACATGAAAGAAAATTGTGCCTCAAGTATTTCAGGGTAAGTATTAACCTTTGGACAGTAAGACAAGGTCAAACCAATTTGGAAGAAATAGCTAACAATAATAAGATATCTAAAGGTCAGCTACCTCACCTTTTCATTATTGTGTAAGGTACTAATAACAACAGCAGTACAGATGTGCTGTTGAAAGGGTTTTATTTGTGCCACAATAGAAGAGGTTTCTGTTGTTTTCGCTTACAGCTCTCTGCAGCATTATGGACAAAAAAATTCCACAGAGATGAGATATACTGGGCTATTCTGAAAGCCTTTCCCCACATATTTTCTATGAAAGCATTTTTAAAGTATAAATTAAGTCACAAAAGACTTTTTGGCTTTATGAAACATGCGGTGTTAGAAAAAAAAAAAAAAATAAAAAGAAAGCACGAAGCCAAACCACCACCAAAATTGGGCTCCTCATGGTTCTTCAATGTTTCGTATATTTTCCATGTTCATATTTTCAAAGTTCTCAAATTTTCAAAAATTTTCACTTTAATACTATTTTCTTTAAATAAAATTTGTGCATTTTGCACCCTAAGAATTCTAGAAATATCAAGAAATATGGAAAGTTTGCAATACAGTTGATTTCAGTTCCACTGCAATTAATTGGACGAAATTACTAAGTGAATCATATGAGAGTATGGTCCAGGCACAATTATTAGAGGTAAAAGATCAGGCATGTTTCTACGGTTTTAAACTACTAGGACTTTGTCACTATTGGTATTAAATCAACTCCAGGATATTCACAACAACATAAGTTTTCTGGACAGTAAAGCATTCACTTCTTTAGAAGAATGGTATTCACAGGCCCACACTTTGTGTACCTGTTTTTCCTTACTGTTTCTCACTTAATCACCAGCACATCTTCATAGCAGAGGCGAGACACTAAACGGCAGGTTATGGACTAAATACACAGTAGTGCTAGAAGCAATAGGATTATGTCATTGGCTGGACTGCTGAGCTTTGGCCTTTATTTAGGAATTAATATCTTGCCACCCATTGTTAAACTGCTACTTAGATCAGTCACAAGCTACTGCTAAAGGCATGATACTCATTTCAACTTTTTGGTTAGCTAGCAGTACACTTCTTTCTGCAGCTGTAACCTCAGGTAACCATGACCTAGGAAGAAGAAACCTGTATGTAAATAGAATATGGGAGAGACAAAAAGAATTCCAAACAAACAAACAAGCAACAACAACAAAAACAACCAGACAACCCCCCCAAAATACATTGCTTATAAATTCTATTACACATTTACTTGCTTATGTGAGCTATAGAGGAGAAGGTAAATTGAATGGCATGTTTTCTCATGAATTGTTGTTTCTTGTCTATCTTTAAATGAAACAAGTCGCAATGCTTATGTTGTTTGCCCTAGATCTCTTTCAGGTAAGCAGACCTGAGAGATGAAGGCACAGTGGGAAGCTGGGACACTTAGTATCTGGAAAGCTCCTGTGAACCTTGCCCTCAAGCTTCGTATCATTGACAAGGCTTATTTTTCAGCAGCCAATTTGTCATTTTGTTAGTTAGAGAGTTTAAAGGATACGTTGTAATAAATGCATTGTACTGCAGAAGGTAAAAAGCTGTTTCTTCCCTTTCCCACAACACTTCAAGTATTCCTGTCCTGTTTGGTGTGACTCACCCCTGCCATTATGAAACAGCTTCCAAATTTGCATCATTTTTTGAACTGTGGTTGTAATAAAATTAAAATAATCCCTCATGCTCAGTGCAATCCCAGGGATCTCTGAGAATGGCAGACCACCCTGCAAGAGGTGATCAGCATGAGTCCTCTTCTGATTGTTTCCTGACTCTGATAGTAACAGCCCCATGGGGCAAGTACAGCTGCCTCTCTGCAGCAACTGGAGTCAGACGAAAAATTGGGAGTGGGGGAAATAAAAACATGTTGCTGTCAGCAGCCAGACTTCACTTGGACAAAAATAGGTTATTTTTGCTTTTATTTCTGGACAAAATCTTGATGTCCACATTTCACTTTATTTCTGGACAAAATTTTTATGTCCACATCTTACTGTAGCAGGTAATCAAGTGCAAAAGCAAATGCATAAATCAGTGGCTTTGTACGATCTGGAGAGAAGAAGGAAGATATTTCCTCTGCACAGAGATGATTTTGCACCAGCATCCTGAGCCCTCCATCGGATCAACAGCGACTCAGAAGATGAAGTAGATGGGTGCATTGAAGCACAGAATGGTTAGAAGAGTATAAACACTATGAGCAGGAATCGTCAGGCTCAGATCTGAGTCTCTGTACTAGAAGTCAGGCTCAGCAATCAGTCTGCAGGGGCTAGGGATATGAATTTTGTACTGGCCTTTAGTTAATGCATAAGAACCCGAAGCATTTGGTACTGATTTGAATAGGAATAGCAACAGGCCTACAGATACAGCTATGAAATCACCTTATGTCTTCCTGGAATGAAAAAAAAGCTTAAATCTAACTCTTCAAGAAGACAAAGAAAAGTCACCATCCTTTATTTGGCTATGGAAGAATGACTCATTTCTAACTCAATTAAAATAATATATAATGTTACAGTTGGATAAGCAAGAGGCCAGTGGGCTGGTAAGCTGCTTAACACCAGTTTTTATACACCCCACTGAGCAAGCAATGGACAATTCAGAGACTTTAACTCTGGGTAATGGCTGTTCTCAGAACGTACCACAGAAAAAAATGAAATTCTAGTGCACTACAGCAGAGGAAATAAGTAATAACTCAATGTCAAACAGGAAAGTATTGATAAAATGACTAAATGAAAATGGATAGCTTAGACATAAAGAGACAGCCAGTTTAATGGTTTGGTGGCTGTATTGTGTTTTTCCAGACTGAAGATCCTTTCTTGTCTAAATGAGCAGAGGATTCCAGTTTTACAAAATTAAGGTGTCCAAGATAAAAATGAAATTAAAAATATTGAATTACAAGTGATACTGGCTGTCAGAGAATGAAAGACTATACCTAATCAGAGTCATTTATATGGTATTTTCTACCTACAGGACAAAATGCAGAGGGTTTGTCTCTGTTCCATTACCAGGGAAACTGAGGCATAAAGAAATCAAGGGATTTTTCCAGGGAAATATTACTCCAAAAGACTTGAACTCAAATCTGCCATAGGAGGGACAGTTCTGGAAAAAATATATGAAAAAAAATCAGTACAAGTTAACTGAAAAACTAAAGGTGTAGCTAGTTTGTTTGGATCTTAAGTATACAGTTGTTAGTTGGATAGGCTAGAGAAAACTGCAGAGCAGCAGATATTGTAGAACACTGACACATGTACATCTTTTTATACTACAGTTGTCCTCAGCTGTGGGACCAGTAGTGACTGATATTCCCGATTCTTTTTGGAAAAAAGGAAGTGGCTAAGACTTTGTCAAAGACTCCTTCCTCTGTAATACTAGACGTGTTTGTAGCAGCTATAACCATCTTTTTGCATCAGAGAGGAGGTCTGCTGATAAATACATCAAAAGGAATGTTTCTATATATACAATGTGAAAATACTGGCCATGAGAAATGAAATCTTTTCTCAAAGTTGAGCAAGAAAGGAGGCATATTATTTTTCAATACTGTCATGGTGATAGCCATCTTCTGTATAGGTTCTCATATACTTTTAAGAAATATTGAATATTTTTCTGGGACTGTTTGCTGGCTCCAGCCAACCGTTATCATTCCTCTGATTGAGCATAGTTATGAAAGCCTCAAGTTATTTATCTTCCTTTTTTACTTCAGAATCCTCATCCATCTCTGTTAATTCCAACAATATTGAATGCAGACTTATGTTAGCATAGTAGCTTCCTAGTTTTCCCTTACAAAAATTCTAAATGCTTGCACAAATGATAACTGGTGTTGTCTAAAAAATTCAGCAATTATGCAGAAGCTGATGGCATCATATCATGGTTTCAGCTCAGCCAGCAGCCAAGCCCCAGCAGCTGTTTGCTCACTCCCCCACCAGCAGTACTGGGGAGAGAATCAGAAGGGTAAAAGGGAGAAAGTCATGACCTAAAGCCACTTTAACAGGGATACCAAAAGCCATGCACGCAAGCAAAGCAAAACAAGGAATGGATTCACTGCTTCCCATGGCAGGCAGGTGTTCAGCCATCTCCAGGAGAGCAGGGCCCCATCAGCTATAACAGTGACTTGGGCAGACAAACATCATCACCCCAAATGTCCCCCCTTCCTCTTTCTTCCCCCCACTTTAGGTACTGAGCAGGATGTCACATGGTCTGGAATATCCCTTTGGTCAGTTGGGGTCGCCTGTCCCAGCTGTGTCTCCTCCCAGGCTCCCAGGCACCCCCAACTTCCTCACCAGTGTGGAATTACGAGAAGCAGAAAAGGCCTTGGCTCTGTGTAAGCCCTGCTCAGCAACAACAAAAACATCTCTGTGTTATCAACCCTGTGTTCAGCACAGGTACAAAATATAGCCCCATACCAGTCACTCTGAAGACATCTAGATCCAAACAAAACCAGCACACATAATTATATCAATTTTCTGAGTGTGAAATCATTACTCTCCTAAGAGAATGAAGGGGCAAACCTGATCAGACTTTATGGTTTACATCTAGATGGAAGCACAATTAGCCTAAATTTACTTTTATACAGAGGTGCCTTCAGATGTTTTCCATGATCCTGTGCAGAGTCCAGATAAAGCAACCTTAGAATTTGCTCCCCTAAATGATTGACTTGATTAGACTGAAGTAAAAATAAAGGATGGAGGAGGGCGGAGGAGGGTGTTGTGTTGATTTCAGCAAGAGTGGATCCTTTATTATAGTGAGAAATGGTGAAAGTTCTTTGAACTAGTGGTCTCACCAGCTGGAGTCTAATACTGGCAACACAATAGAACTTCTCTAGTCTTCCCTTGTACTTGGAGTTTCTCTTTAAATAATCTATCAGAATGAGCCTTTCTCATGCTTTAATCATTTTCACTGCATTCATATTAACTTTTCATCTTCATGTTCATCTTTACTTCACACCATTCTAGCCAGATATCAGCTCATATTTTATGTGGAGGGGTGCTCCCAGAAAAGTGGCACAGCATGCAGGAGAACAGAGAGCAGCACAATGCAGACCCACAGAGAATGATGAGTCAAGTGACAGAAAAGCCTCTGCAATCCACAAGATGCCTTGTGATCTCCAACACAGTCAGCCCACACTAGGGCTTTCTAGTCCATGTCTAATGGTCAATAACTGATTCGTGTCTTCTGGCTAAAGCTTTGGCCAACAGTCTGTGTATTGCTAGGAAGAAAAGAAATATCATTTTAATAGATCTAAAAGAAAATAAAATAACCTTCCAGAGTACAGACTGCCTTTACTTAATTTGCATGTAACAATGAACTGAAAGACTGTTTTTATAACTTAGGTTACAGGATCATAAGAAAAAGTTTTAATTTTGTCGCACATATTTAGTAATTAAGTCTGAGGGAAGGCTGTATGATAAGAAAAATAACAGGAGCTTTAACAACAGCTTAATGTAACAACATCAAAGTCATAATGTTATCAGAAACATTCTGAAATGTGAAAAGCACATCCAAAAAAAACCCCATTAGGATTAGATCTGAATTCTTACCTGTACTGTTCGTTATTTATTAGACCAGGAATTATGAATCAGTGTAAAAGAAGTACAATCACTTTTTGATCCCCTATTGGCAAAGTATGGCCTTTCCTGCTGTAGTTGTATATGCAGATCCTAGAATTAGAAAATAAGAAAGCAAGAAATGTTTTGACATTTAAATGTTATATCCTATATTTTGGATTGACAATATGGACAGCCAGACAGGTGTATTTTGAAGCTGTAGCTATTAGATTACAAAGCCTTGAAATAAATTCTATGTCAAGAATAAATGCTGCTGTTTCTCAAGAAAAACACTTTTGAAAATTTTGAGGTTTTGAAAAGGGCAATATCATTTCCCCCTCTCTGGGTTTTGGTTGGCTCATTGGTTGGGTGGTTGGGATTTATAATGGCTTATCTTTTCTGTGAGAAAGCCAGTCACCACTAGCTTTCTTTAAATGATCCCCACCCCCTTTTCTGCATATTCTTGTTCCCTTTGTTAGTGTACAATGCCAGGTTTACATGTTTATATCACCACTTATCACTCTGGCAGTTGGATGAGGCATGTCCCAAACTCTGCCTTGCTGCTTGGCACCTCAAAATTGCTGCTGGAAGTCTCAGCATTAAAACACAGTATCAGTTTGAGGTCTGAAAGGAAGGGGGCCTCTCCAGGACCACAGGCCAAAATATTCTTCAAAGCTAAACTGTGAACAGTCCAAGGTCTCATCTTTTGAAGCCCAGGGTTGTGGTCATTCTTTGTTATCCTGAACACTGTGTCCCATGGTGGCTGCTGGCTGTCCAGTTGTTCTAGCTGCCAAATCTCCAAGCAGGTCTTCATAATTTTTAAGTGTGAGGTACAGCAGAACATCTTCCCTTGTTGATTCCCTGATGACTTGTGTCAGGGATTTGCTTCAAATATACTCCAGATAACTTCTTTTTCTAGCTGTGTAGTCACTCCTTAAAACACTGGAGTGGTTCAGGTCCTTCATGAGAACCAGAAACCTGGAATTATGTCCTACTGGTTTTGGACATGATATATATCCAATGAATAGTCTGAAAATGCTGAAAATTTCTAACTATGTTATGTGGCCAAACACTACTCCTAAAAATCTGAATTAAGTCATGTTCTGAACAAACAGTAAACATGAACAACTATACTCTGCACAAGAGCAATGCAGCAGTAAAGGTATTGCTGCACTAAAAATGAACTTAGATAAAGTTATCTTTCAAATACAATGGACTCCTACTGGCAAGAGCTTATTCCTCTACTGGGCAAGAACAAATATGTGAAGATTTAGTAATTATTTTATGCTGATTTAGTATATATAAACATACATGCATTTATTTTATTTATTACAGGAATATTTATTTGTTTTTAAGACTGAGGTTAAAGAAAATCATCACTATTTGTTTGATAAACAGCCATCAGGTCTTCTGAAAGATGTTCAGAATGGCTTCATAGATTTGGGATTAATACACAGAATCGATTATAATTTTTTTCTTTGTGAGAAGGGAGTTCATTCATGACAAAATTTTTCCATATCTGTTGGAAGATCCTTGCACCGTTTTCCATGTCTACATTGGAATCCAGGTAGTTCTGGTCTTCACCTTTGATTTTCTATAAACATGGACTCCTGCAAACCATCATACCTCTACTTCAACCTCCCTCTGAAATCTGTGAATAATGATAACCAGCTCTTTTATGTACATAATTTTAGTGAGGAAAAGAATTAAAGATGTTATAACTTATGTAATGCCACTAACAAAATACACCATGGCAAGAAAATATACTCCCATTACTTTCTTGATTTATATCTTAGGCAGATATTGGGAAAATCAACATGAGTTTAAAGACTCTTTATATTGAAAATAGCACAGATTCCATTTTGCAGTCTGTATTTTGCTCTTTTCTTTTTTCTTTTTCAATATTAATTTAATTTCTATATTATGACTGACATTTAGAATCAGATGATTGTAAGATTTTCACTCTATGAGAAAAATTAAGTGACTATCTCAACATTTTCATTTTACAAATACAAAATGTAGATTTCACAGATAAAGCACTAAAAGCACTGTTGAATCTAAGTAGCATTTTTTTCCACATTTTCAAAAGAGGGAGAGAAATTAACTGCAGGTTTGTGTGGCATACAAGTGAGCACAAATAAGGAATATGTATTGTTGTCTCCTGAATAGATTTGTCACATCACTGTCTAGAGCTTTTGTCTAGTGACAGTGCAATATCAAGAAGAGACTGAATAATATACCAAAAATCTATTGTGCCATGAGATCTAATCTTTGTCTGCATGTAATTGCCTTATTAAAAGATTTGCAAGCTTACTCCTGCAGTTCTGAAGTAAGCCAAGAAAACCATGTTGTTTAATAAAATGAAACTCTAATCTCTGTGATATGACAATAGTGTGTAACTTAAACTGGAAACTAAAACTACAACCCTCTGGTACTGTAGCAATGGTAAAGATGCTTCCAGTGCTGTCACTGAAGCTATGAATGGCACTTTGCAGGGGCCTTCATCCCACTCCAGCCCACCTGCTCAGTGAGTCGCGTGGGCAGTGCCACAGGAGTTGTGTATGCAAACACCAGAATCCCATTTATTCTGTAGTAGGTATTATGTGGCACCTGATATTCTGTCTGCTGCTTTGTACCTGTCTGCAACAGCCTATGGATAGGACAGGATCCCCCAGCTCCTCCAGCTTCGCTGCTCCCTGGCTCCTTGCGGTGTCACAACCCAGCAGCAGGAGAGAAGAATTGCACCTTTCTGTTGCCAACACCCATGACAAATTGTCAGCTTTCATGAACAGTCCGACTGGATGAAACATTTCTTTCTGCCCTTCAACTCATTTCCTTTTATTTATTGTGATGGTTTACTTTTTGACTGTATGGAAGGCATGGGACTGCTACCCTTAGCAACCAAAATGATTACTTTTTTATCTGCAGATAAGGCAGCGAGGCATAATGCAAGCTTCTCTACACAGAGCTGTGTTAATTCAAATCATGCTTGGCCTGGGTACACCATTCTTTTTAGCCCAGAGAATAAAAGCCAGTTTTGTTGTTCTCTGTCCTACGTGTCATTTCAGAAACATCAGTTACTTTACAGCTTTGGCTTGTGCACTTACTTTCAGCTTCAGAACTTAAAAGCATTGTTTTGGCAGCAGTCACATATAAAAATTTTGGTATTATGGAATCTAGCCTGAGAACATCTTACTTCTTGATAATTATATTTTCCCTTCAAGCTAATCAAGACAAACTAGACAAAGACCTGTGAATACTGTATCTCGTGCTTTAACACTGCAGAGAACATCTACTTCCAGAATCACAAATATGACTCAAGCACAATGAAATCTGAAAATTAAGCAGAAATATATGTGGTTATTCATTTACACTTTTGCCATCCCATGAAAACTAAAATGATGCAGGTATTTTTGTTCCAAATTTTTTTCCCCTGTATTTGTTATATAACCAAATGCAAATTGAGCCAAATGTCTAATTCACACAATGAGAATCAGATAAACACAAGAGATTAAATGTAGATGCAATGACATCTCATTGCATATAGATGGCATATGAAGATTGAAGAGCCTTAATAAATAGCTAATAATCTTACTTTAAATTGGACACCTATAATCTACTTTTAATTAGCATCATTAACAGGAAGCTGAATAAAATATAATCTTAGAAGTTATTTACAAGTCATGTAACTTATGCTTGCAAAGGTGCCTTTTTCTGCCAAGAAACTGAATAAACTGTAATGAAAAGTTCATAAATGTATTTTTCTTTATTTGTATTTTATGTGACTATGTGCCAGTTGTAGAGTACCAAGATACATAGAAGTTTACAAACAGTGACCAGCAGCTGTGTAAGGTGCATAGAGAATGGGTCCTTTAAAGCAAAGTTTTCATGTTCATGGCAGTTTTCTTATGTCAAGCTTTGGGTGGGAGGAAAAAAAAATATTTCTGTGGAAAAGTTTGAATCTTTTTGCTCCAAAGCTGTCTGGACATAATTTTTCCATGTTCTTCCGAAATAACTGAAATTGACTGTTGTGAGAAAAGTGTGATTGCTCTGCCTCTCAACCCAGTGAAAATTGTATATATTTGATATACAAAAATAAGAAAATTCCTCATTAGGGGTAATTTTCTATGTAATACTGGTATGTATTTTAAAAAATTCATAAGAATTTTTTTTATAAAAGAATAAACCAAAATTTATCTCTTGCATTCCACCCGTGCTCATTGCCACCATGTGCTTCTCTGACAAAAGTACCAGGCTCTGCTTCAGGATCATCATCACTTAGGTGTTTTCTATCCGAAAGAAGAAAAAACCGTACTTAAAAAACAATTTAGAAATTATGCAGTTTTGATTTGCAAAGGTTTGGTATTAGAGTGTTATCTCTAAAGCCTGGGCTCTGTTGTATATAATGGAGAGTAAATGAAACCAGCAGAATCTGTCTTTCTGTCTCTACAAATCCATCACTCACAGTGATAAAAATTAGTTGCAATTACTTTTTTCGAATCATTTACCAATATGCAGAAATAAAAATGTTTGTTGAGATCACAACAAATTAACAAAATTCTATTGAAAATCACAGAGGTATCACACTGTAACAAACGTCCTGGGAAACTGGCAGAACTAGAGAGTCTTGAAAAATGGGAAGCTCCCAGGTGCTTAGACCGATTGTTTTTCAGGGTGTGTCCCCAAGACAGGAAGAGAAATGCAGAATTTCAAATGTTTGGATTTTTCCTTCAAATGGATTACAGTTCTCTTTGTCTTTTTAAAAATTTTTTTAATAATAAAAAAAATTCATCACTCACTTTGTTGCACTGACACAGCAGATATTTGATAAGCATACAGCCAAAAATCAAAGTTCTAGAGCTGCCAGTGGAACAGTACCAGAGTTAGTGAACAGTAAAATTGCCAAGAACTTTGTCTGAGAAAAGTAACAACAACATTCAAGCAGTCTGGGCAAAAAAACAGATTTTGCTCTGCAGTGTGATAAAGCAGTAAAGTCAAAAAAAACCCAAAACTCAAGTGTGCAAAAGTCCTGAATTCTTATCATGATTCTGCTATCCTCTGACATGACTAAGGACAAGTCAGTATTCATGGTACTGTCATGGTAATTTTCAAGTTTTGTCAAAGAATTTCCCAAAACTTAAGCCGAGAGTTTTAGCTGTAAGACCAGGAAAATTTAATACCAGGAAACAAATGATTGAATGAAATTGTTGAAAATTTTTAACTACGTAATGTGGCCAAAAACTACTCCTAAAAATCTGAATTAAGTCATGTTCTGAATAAACAATAAACATGAACTATATTCTGCACAAAAGCTATGAAATAAAAAATGTATTGCTGCCCTAAACTTTTTTTACTGTGTTATTTCATTTCATTTTATTTAATCATATTCATTTAGCAGCTATCTCTCCAACTATAATTATCACCCAAGCAGATGTGATATGCTTGGGGACAAATAATTGACATTTAAATATTTCATCCTCTCATCAGAAACTTGCTGATTTTGATTACCATTAAAAATACTAATAACAAAGCATTGGCCTTTAGCTCATATTTAACATTTTAGAGACCATCTCCCTCATTTATAAAATTATGTTGCTAAATATGCCTTATGTATTTTTGAAACACATATTTGTATCTTTCCTACAGTAAGGTCACACAGATATTTTTTTCTATATGGCAAACTACATTGAAACAAGATAGAAGTCCTTTTGTTTACATTTATTTAATCCAACCCACAGAAATATGCCGCTGTAGAAAAGCAAATGAACAGACTACTTCAACAACCTATGTGGCCAGGAGAGCAAAGTTCTAAGGTTAGCTAAGCCAAAATCCTAAACAACAACCACCATAGAAATTGAGTTCTTTTTGAAGTGGTAAATAATCACTTTTATGCTGAAAAGGTGATTTCTGAGGGCTTGAGGGTTTGACCCTCAGCTGGTGTAAATTGTTTTTCCCAGTGGAAGGGGAAGCCAAGTTCTGATGCAGAGAAGTGAGTACAGGGAGGGCTGGAGGTGAGAAGAGCTGAAAGTGATGGAGTACAGCAGCTGTTACCATGCAAGGCAGCCCCTGGTAACTGGGAACCTTTGAGAAAGATTTTACATTTCCATTTGTTGGTGGTTTTTGAAGAAGAACTTAGGAGTGAGTGCCCCCGGTGTTCCCTGGTCACAGAGCTATGATTTCTACAGTCTCAACCTATTGATGTGAGCAGGTGGGTGTTCAGTACAAAGAAAAAGTATTAAAATATGAAAAAAGATGTGGTTCTTCTTTTTTTACCTGGGTATGGGAAAGCATGCGGAATGGCAATAGCCTGAAGTACTATGCTTCAATAAAACTATTTTTAAAAATTAAATATGTGTATTTGCTTCTTGTATCAAAAAATTTAGAAGAGTGGATCATATTGCGGCAGCAGGGGAAAGCAATGGCAGTTCATTTCCATGAAGTTTACATCCTTCACCTTGTTATCCCCTGTCAGTTCCAAACTTTATTATTTTCCCCATATCCTTTCCGTGTGACTGCAGCTTACAGTTTGATGCACTATATTTTGACTTTAAAAGGACTGCAAACTTTTCAGAGCAGGCAGAATGTGTTCCTCTGTGCTTAACATATCCAGCTGACCAGTGCTCCAGCTTCAATTAAAAACGTGAACACAACATGAGAGGTAGAGCAGATCACATGTTCAAGGTGGGTACCCACTGCAGACCTGTGCCCCTCCTTACTGTATCATACTACTTTAGCAATTTCGGATTATGTTCACTATTACTACCGTGGCTGAAGAAAATTTTGATTACTGAAGATTGAGCTTTGAAATCTCTCTTTTAATAACTTTATCTAACAGTACACCAGACATCAGCTTGTGTGTAGTACAGAGCAACACAAGTATTTCAAAGTATTAACTGTCTCTGCCAACACAGAGTGTTTTCTTTTACAGATTTAGAATTAATATAACAGCACCGGGGAAGGGGCCTGAAACGAGCTGCTACAAGCTCAGCTACAGAGGAGATGGGTGTTAAAATTTCTGGTTTGGGAGGGACACAAAGGTATGGCAATTCTGAAAATTTCTGAGATGCAAATTTTAAGGGTAAAGCACTTATATCGGTTATATGAATAAAAGGATAGATCTGAAAAGTCATGTAAAATCAAATTTTTTATATGCAGCCACTGCCTAAATGGGTTTAGAGTCCAGCTTTCAAAGGTCATATAGACCTAAAGAGTTTGCAGGTATTCAGTGCTTTGGAAAAATGGTGACCTATGAGATTCAAGTCAGAAATAACCATAAAAGAGAGGACAAACACTAAATGATGGAACAAAAATGTGGGCATAATAGGTACTGCACAGTTTCAAAGCGAACAAAATACTGTGTCTCTCTGGTACACTGCAGTTCTTGATTTCTGAGAAGGGCATCTTTATGACCCTCTGAGATAGAAGTAGGACTAATAAATGATGTTGGAGAGATTTCCGTACAACTAGATTGTGGCCTTTCATAATATGATGATAACTAGAGGATATTTCCAATAGTCAGCAAAGGTTTCTTGGCATCTATTCAGATGTGTTAAGGGACATTGCAGGTTTGTTTTATTATTCACACTTAAGATCGCTGAGCTCTTCTTCTAGGGCGTAATGTCTGACTTGTTATATGAGTTTGAAACAAGGATATATTACCAGAAGTATTTTATTAGTATAATATATGGAGAAGATAGAGTTTTAATTTTAATCCTTGTTTTTTTCCTAGGCCAACGATTTTTATGTTAAATATAATTGAAACTGTATTTATTCAAAACTATAATCTATTGGTATACTTAATGCTGTACACATTTATGAAGCTGTAACTAAGAAAAGAGTGACACAATCTTCTCTAGAAAATAGTATAAAATGTCTTCTGTCTCTAATGGGTACACTTCTAAAATATAAGCATGGAGATCTGAACTGACAGAAAGGTTGCTCGCCAACTCTAAATATGGCACAATGTAAATTCAGACACATTTAAATAAATATGCTTTTTAGTATCTGTTTTGAGTTACCACCACCAGTTTGGATGCCAGCAACAATGTATGAGCCAAAATAAAAACAGTAGGTAGAAGAAAATTGGTGCAAACAGATTGGCATCTACCAACTTGCAGATGCTCTGGTTTGCTAACTCTCTGACTATTTTGGTAGAACATGGCATGTATCCAATGCAAAATTCTTTTTTAAAAAACAAACAAACAATCAAACAAAATGCAGAGCATAATAAGAGAGCAAGAAATATTATGTTCATGTCTCTGTTACTGTTCAGAACTCTGTTTCTTCTATAGAGACATCAAGACATTTACCTTCCAGAGATATTAAAAACTCTTCACTTTTCATATGCAGGTTAGATTGTTGTGCAAAAGACCAGAAGCTTTAAGGATACTACTGGTTGGAACACTACAGTTAATATTAAAACAATATTAAGAGTGAAGAAACAGGAATTTATGAAGGCAGGATGCTTCTTGATTATTTTTAAAAATAGCTACAGCCCTTAATTAAGCCATTTCGAGTTGTTTAGATCTGTCCATTACAGGAGGAGCTCTGAGTGGCTTCAGTAGATTAAGCTATTTCATTTAAGAGCACACTCATAAATCTACTAAAGTACAAAATCAAGGCAGTAAATAAAGAGGGTGTCCACACTGCTCTTTAGCCCTTATGTCCTTAACCTCACAGCCACTGGTGAATTATGACCAAACCCTCACAGGAGAATTTTGCTAGGAATTACTATACTCAACCAAGCCAGGAAAAACAGCAGCTGATTCATTCCTATCATTGTGTGCACCACCCATTCTGGAGCATTGAACAGCAGACAATAAAGTGAACCACAGAACTGAAATCACATTTCCACGTTCTTAGGGTTGGCATATTCACAGGGATAAACCTAAATTTACTCTGGGCCCTCTGTATAAGGCTGAGTTAAGTTTCATCGCCCCAGGGAAAAAATACCACTACAGAAATTGAAACACAACAGTTGCCCACAGTGTACTTGCTCAAATCTTAAGAAGAAAACCATAATTTCTTCAACTGACTAATATTATTTCATCTTCAGAATACATAAAGTGGCATAAGTGATTTAAATGGGATCAATTCAGGGTCTTTTGTATTCTAGCACAACTTTATTGAAAAGTAGATGCACTAGGATTATTGTACTGCTTCAACCTCTGTTTCAATGAAGGAGAGAGCATAAAATACGTCAGCTGAAGCAACAGAGTGCTAAAGACAACAAAAGAGAAATAAATATTTCATGCTGCGTCAAAAACCAACCAACCAAACAAAAGTTTACTTTTTTCTCTTGATCAGGATGCTCTGACATTTGATCATCACTTATAAAACATATGCACATATTCCAAAGAAATCATAAATCAGCAGGAAACTGTGTAGGATGCTGGAAGCCCTCTTAAATGTAATTATCAAGAACCCCTTCACAGTAACAAAAGAAAGATAAACCTTGAACAGCACACTCAAAACCATCCCCTCAAACTGAACTCTGTGAGGATAGGTGTTCTCTGCTGTATCCTTTAAACATGCACAAGAACTGGGGCTCTGCTGAGGAACAGAGAAGGGAACTCTGAAGAAGTGACCCATTGCAAAACTTGTCCTATGCCTGAGTATTCTGCACTGAACAGAAACAGGAATTCTGTAATGTGCTCCTTACTCAGCCAGAACTCATGCATTTGGTCCTTTTCTGTTTCATAAAACTTCTTAGCTGAACTGGAGAACTGAGAGGATTATGAAGAACAATTCTAAAATTCAACCACTGCATCCTGCCACTCTTTTTGATGTCAAGTCCTGATAAAATTCTAATATTCTTAGTGTTTATTTTAAATGTGTAGAAAATTTAGGATTTTTTTTATCATTTTTTGCATTCCAAACATATAATGAAAGAATACCTCAAACACTGAGGTAAAGTAGAAGATCATGAAAACAGATTGCTAGTACCCCTGATAGTGTATGCTAAAGCAATTAAGAAGTTTCTAGCATAGAGGGATAACATTTAGTATGCATCCGTATGAAACATTTTGGGGGGGGGGGGGGGGGGGGCTTTTTTCCCGCTTTCTTTTTTTTTTTTTGGGTAGACCACTTTTTTTAACTCC
>VZTI01004792.1:30758-42130 GCA_013397865.1 Struthidea cinerea
TTTTTTTTTTTTTTTTTTATGTTTTCTATCGAAAGGCAGTAATATTTAGATTCATATTTTCCACAAATACAGCTAGGTGAACATTCATGTATTGCAGGATTAGTTTGCAGTGTCTTCTGTTCAAAAACACTGTTCTTCCTCTGAAAAAGTCAGTAATCTGTGAAATATATAAATATATTCAATTTAATACTCATTAGGAACAGTAACTTCTGCACTGTTTTATCCTGCACTGGCTGCAGTTAGCGGAACACTTCTAAGAGACTGCAAGTGGTAAACTGTACATGTATTTCTGTAGCCAGAAACCTGTATTTCTTTTCTTCCTATCACAAAGGCTGTTTCTCCAAAGAAACTTGATCCCCCCCACATGTATTAATATTTTCCTTTTGTAGCAACGACACAGAATTTAAGTGCTATAAGTATTTATAATTTTTATATCTTCACTAATGGCTCACTTTTTATTTTCATCATACTTTAAGCACTAAGCAGTAGAAAAGTGGTGAGCATGGAAAGGAAAAGATGTTGAATTTGTCAGGAAACTCAACTAACTAGAAGGGAACTCACTATTCTTGCACATATTCTCCGCAAATGTCATTAAGTTCATGGGTAGGGAGTAGATAGATTTACCTGTGCCCATGGTTAGTCTGTTTTTGTATCACCTCTCACACAGATACGCTCAGACATCCTTTGGTGCCCTCTGCCCAGAGCCCACCCATTCTGCTGCAGTGTAGAGGCATAAGCAGAACCTTCATTTACTGTCACCTGCATGTGGTTCTAGAGATATTACAGATTTTCCATTAGTGACCCTGGATGTTAAAAAAAAAATTAAAAAAAAAAGGTTTCCAAACCACCACCACCACCAAACAAGACAAACAAAAAATCGTAATAAAAAATCCAAGAAATCTAAGAAAGCCGTAGATCAAATTTAACCAAAGCTGCTGATAAAAGACTGACAACCAAGAAAACTGAAAGACTTGTGGTTGCAATATTTGACCGATTTGTCTTGCTTGACAGTGGCTTAGAATTTGTTTGAGTAGATGATTGTAGAGGAAAAGCTTTATGTTCCTTGATTAGAAACACCTAGGGAAAAAAGTCCACAGAAGTTTGCTTGTGCAAACCTGTTGTGTATGCTACCTTCCTGAAGAACATGTGGATGGGTGTTCTGATGAAAGTATTACTGAAAATTAGAACAGTGACTGTGAGCAAAATGTACACTGTGACTTGCTCTGTGAAATGACAAGGGGCGGGATGGGAAGCCCATGTACACACTTTAGAGCAGAAAAGTAGGAAATGAGTTTAAATTCTTCTGATATCACACTTCCTAACTTCAAAGTCCAGCCTTAGTGTGAAAAATGAGAGTTAAAATTGAAGGGCAACAGCAAAAGTACCAGAACTACATCAAATAGGAGAGATTTTCTTGAAAATTTATGGTAAAGGTGATTTTCTCTTCTGCTTCCTCATGACTTTCTAAATAGTTCTGTGGGATTATTTCTTTCCCAACCCACCTAAAATCTGTGAAAGTCCCTGTCTGTTGCTAGATGCCAAGCACCAAAAGTGCACTGAAGACATTGGTATTTATTCTGTTAGAAGAAATAATTACAGCAATAGTTTCACATTTGAAACACTTAACAAAACAAGCTAGCAAGAACCTCCTGGTTCAGTACCTTAATAAAATTTAAAAATAAAAATAAAATTAGTTCAAATTCTTTCATTTCTGCCAAAGTATTTGTGTGACTTCATGCAGTCTTGATCTGTACTACTTTGAAAGTTTCCGTTTTGCAGATTATATATAATCAAATCATGAGTTCATCTAGAACTACTTGCCAGTTCAATCACTAATTTTCAGCAATGACTCTCCTCCTCAGAAGAGAGTTTGAAATTGTGGGAATCAAAATTCTAAATGGTATTGCTTTGCCTATTTTTACAGAAGAGATTGGAAGTAATGGAAAATAAGGCTGCAGTTGTTGTGGGGTTTCCATCTTCAAATAGAGCAGACATCTGTTAGTCAGAGGTGTGAGAATCATTTAAGATTTATCTTAGCTTCAGTAAAAAAGTCACTGCAGCACCTTACATATTTTAAGCTTAGATAATTGTGTGCTTAAGTCTACCACCTTCTAAGATTTCACATGCAGGAAAATATAAAAAATAAAAAAAAAAGAAATCACATTCCTTTGTTTAGGAGGTATCTGGGTCTTTTTGGACAAATATTATTGGAGCCAGTTAATTTTCCTAACCTGAATGTTTGGTGATTCATATAAGGAAAGCTGTTGACCCAGATCCTGAAAATAATTCTGCATGCCTGTAAAAAAAAAAAAAAAAAAAAACAGAACCACCCTAACTTTAGACATGCTCTTAGAGAAATGCATATATCTTTGATTCTCTCTAAAAGCACTGTAGGTATCATGAATGTGCTTCCATTTTATACTTATAACAGGGTATTGATGGATACTCTTGCAGAGATACATGCCTCATATTTACTACTGAGAACTAAACATTTTTAGTTTTGCCTAGTCCTTGAAATTAAAACCTTTAAGCATCATTGTAATATATACTCAAGAAACTCTGCTTTAAGTCACCAAGTATTTTAAAGCCTCAATACTTGAAACTTCTGCTTTTTTATGTATTGGTGACATTATGATCAGTACTTCAAATTTCAAGCATTCAGAAACCTCTGGCAATAGAAGAAAATGTACTGTAAAGGAGAATCTGTATTGAAATGAAACCATTTAGGTGGTGGAAAGGGGGGTTCATAAGAGCTCTGTTTTTCTTGGAAGTTTGCTTCACAATTTGTGTTACCTGCCCTGGGTATGTTTGGTGCTGTGGTGACAAAAATGTCAGCCTAGTCTAGCTCAGCAGAAGTAGAGCTGTATGGATCAGAAATTGCAGGTATAACAATCAGGGTTAATGTGACCAGGGTGTTGCTCTACTGAGTAGTCAGCAAATAGTTTTTATGGCTAGACACGTTGTTTCTGGGAAATGCAGAAGGTATTGGCCAGTCTGTTGGGAGTGTTGTGATGCTGTGCTTGTCTTGGGGTTATGTAGAGAAGAATCCCTTCCCCTGATGCTTATGTTTAGTCTGAGAGTAAGACTAATTTCTCTTCTAGAAAGGAAATCCTCACACTGAGCTGTATCTATGGCCACAGAAGTGCAAAATTGGCATATTTCTGATACTGCTTTTTTTTTTAAATATGAGATCTAAATACTTAATGTCATTAGCAGTATCAAGAGTTACAGTCGCATATGGCCTCAGCATAAGGACAAATCTACAAATATTACAATTTCAAACACTTTTTCCCCCCAAGAGCACAATTTAATGTGTATAAAGTGTTTGCTGCTTCAGTGGCTACTTTTTCTACAGTGTGTCATAGCTGCTGGTGTCAACATGGTCTAAAGGAAAGCTGGTTATTCCCTCTAGGCATGATTTCACACTTTCTTGTTCCTGTAGCCCTACTGACCATTCAGACAATCTGCAGAAGTGATAATTTATAAACAGAGTGGCAGAAGTGGGCATTGAGACCCAGGGAGCACAGGATGTTATTTTTAGCCAATATTTACCAGTGAATCAAGGTTTTGGTTCTGAGCTATATGAAGATCTTAATGCTTGTTAAGTTCACCTTGTCTTTCTAGTTACGAAGTGCTCATTAAAGCAGGCTGGGATACTACATCCAGATGATGTAAATTGTTTTAATATAAGTGTTTAAATATAACATTAAAATATTTTAATATATTAATAAATATATTACAAATTTAAATTGAAAAAATTACAAGACCAGTTTGGGAGGGGAGAGGGGGAGACAAGAACAAAATAAGTTTCCTGAGTAGTGTCCCACCACCAGTTATGATTTCTTTAAAAGTGTGTGACCGCTGGACTTCACATTAAACTGCATATGCTGTGATGAGATTTTACATCCCATGGCACACTATGTTTTTCAAAACATGCAGAATATGAAACAGATGGCTTGGGAAGACTGTCAAAAAAACCTGCTGGGCCATTTCTGGTATTACCTTAAAGCAAAAGAGAGGATGAGTAAGTGTGCTGTAATTTTTGGCTTTAACACAGCATTCAGGAAGCTCAGCTTCTGAAGGCATGCTTACTCAATCACAGTAACACATATAAAAACAGATACCTATTTGAGGGCAATAGAACAATAAAATGATTTGAAACTGTGGGGATGAAAGGAAGAATGGAAAATTGCTGTGGGAAAGGGGAGAAGGGCAGACATTTTTTTCAAGGTGCTTATTGCAGGACTGAGCAACACAGAAAAATAAATTTATTCAGGGCTTTCACAAGACACCTTTAAATGTTTTTGTGTACAATATAGTGGAAGCTAAGTCCTGCAACCTCGCATTTAATTCTTTTTTTAATTACAATTTCAGAGGTCTCCTTGCAAAAATAACAGTTGTGCCTCCAAGACCTGCTTGGTTATGATTTCAAAATCTCTAAGCATGTTGAATCTTCTAACCAAGGGCAAATGATGTATTTTGTACTAGAGGCATGAAAATCAGACCCTACTGTATAAATCCGAGTCTGCAAGACAGTGTCTTTTTAGGAGCTATTTCATGTACTGGTAATATTATAAATGGGAAGCAATCCAAATTCCTCATATTCTTGCCCACAATATATATTTTTAGAAGTAGCTGGGGGTTTGGGGTTTTTTTGGGTTTTTTGGGGGTTTTTTTGAATCTCATTCCTGCAGCTGCATACTGTCTTATTTAACCTTGACTGAGAAGAACTAGATCTAGTATTTCAAGTCAAAATTACTACAAGTAATAAATATTCAGCAGTATTAAAAAAGCAATTCCATCTTTGAGTTTACAGTTTACTGAAATGAAGATTTATTTCCAGAAGCTAATATTACTAGGTAACAGTTCAAAATGTGGACATTGCAGCATAAGGAAAATAACTTTCTTTACTGATAGCTGAATTTCTGTTAAATATAAAAATGACCATCTGAAATGATCATTGAAAGCTTCACAGATAGTGTAATTTTTTGCAACTTATTTTTCTTATTGATTGTTAGTTTCTTTTAAGTATTATCCTTGCTCAGTTGTCTGATAAAGCTGAAATGTTTAACTTGCTGTCTCAGCTATATTTTTACTTTTCAGCTCTGGAAAGTCATTGCACGTGACTTTGCAATACAGTTGTATCAGAGCTTTGGGAGATTAATACAGCTAAAATGATGTTACAATGCTTAAGTTTATCTATTATTTTGAAAATTCACCTTTAGCCTATTTTTACTTAGTCTCTTTCTTGGCAATGGGTTTTCATTTCCATGTTTTAGGAAAATCCTATAAGTGTTGTTATGTTACTACTTCAAAAAGGGAAAGAAAGGAAGAAACATGTGAAATACTCTTGTATTCATTTTGCTTGTGATTTTGAATAGCTTTCAAATTAGAATGATTTTCCCAGATTTTTATAGGCTTGCCCAATCCAGCTGTATATTTTATATGCTAATTTAAGTTCTATTTTTGTTCCCCTTGGGATTTTGAGTGATTATAATTGTTGCTCTTCAAAAGCCAAACAGATGATGATTGCTGCTTCAGGAATATACCAAAAGAAACCAGCTTTCATTAAACCTGTTCATCCACTTCATAATTATCTCCATTTTTCCTCACTAAGAAGCAGAAAAATGGCAACTACAGTTCATTGAAGCCAGTTCAGTTATTTAAACATCACTTTACTGATATAACAGGAGGTGTTAAAGCAGAGAGGCTTTTCAAACACTAAGATGTAGCCTGTACTGCAATAGGGGTGCCAACTGGAAGACCAGACCCTTCATGTCAGCTTGCAATACAGTGCTAGAGGCCAGAGACAGCAGAAGTTGCTGTGATCTCTTCTGTGGCTGGGACAATTTCTGGAGGACAAAACATAGATTTACAAGTGATTTTGCAAGGTATTTTCTGGTCTGTCTGCTCTGCAAGAAATGAGAAGTAAGAGTAAGCAGAAACATGGGAGAGGAAGAAAGGACGTTGGAGCAGGCGCTGACACAGACAGTAAAGAAGATAATAAATAGGCAAATGTTACAAGCTTTGATCATAGACTCATTCTTCATGTTGGTCAGCCCTAGTGGAATGAGCTGGGCTAGTCCAGAAGGTTTCTCTAGAATTTGTTTCATCAATAAATTTTAGTTTGATTCCAGTTTAAGAACATTCATGGAGAAGTTTTGCAGTAAAGATTAATGCTGCAGAGAAATGAATCCCCATGAATTGCAACAGGATGCTGCAGTATCTGTCAGTTCATGAGCGCTGGCATAAGGAGGGATAAAAAGACTCAGAGGTTTCTCAAGATCTAGAAATACGTAGACAGTTCGTCAGTTCACATAACTGGTTAAAAACCTCACACATATATATTTTTGCAGGTATCTTCTGATGTTTTCCTTATCTTACAAATGTAAGTAGTGTTGCTGGATTTTTTTCTACCTGCTCTCTGAAGTTTGATTCCTGCAGTTTACAGGAAGAAGTCTGACCATATGTGTTGCCATTTGTCTTCTGCTGCTTTCTTTATGCAGGCAGTCAGGGGCAGGGTGTCTGTATAAGTCGCAGTTTACCACTCAAGGGGGCTGATAAAAAAACAGTTCCTTCACCAGTTTCTTCTTCAAAGACAGAGTGCAGCAACTGTCTTAAAACGTGGATCTTTCATCAAAGAAAGCAAGAATCTTTAACAATTCTGGTCTCCCACAGGTCACATTTATGAAAAAGAGATGACCAGGAAAAAGTAGGAATTCACAAAGGGATGAATTTGGATTTTTATTTCTTAAATTTAAATAGCTATGTGAGAGCAGAGGTTAAACTCAGCTAACTATCAGAAAGTCCTTTCCATCAATTATGGAAGCAAAACTTCTGTCATGGCTTTCTAGCTTATCCAGAATATTACTGAGTTTTGGCTGTAGCAGTGTAAGCTGAGAGAAAAATTGCATGGCCTACAGACTAGAGGGGGAAAAAAAAAGGCCTTTCAAACAGAACAGAGCTGAAACATCCACTGATTGCAGTTTTGCTGGTGCAGCATGGGGAGTCACACAGTCATTCTTTTAAACTCACGATGCCTTGTCAGCATCAGCAGCATAATCCACATCTCCTTGAGACCAAAAGGCGGAGGGTGCAATCCCAGAGCACAAGCAGCAGACTGCCAGGAACATGGCTTTCCCTTTCGATTCCCAAACAGCTGTATTCAGTTTGGCCATTAGTTTTGGGGCAGTTTCATCTCCAGCTAGAGTATCTTAGAACCAGATCAAGCTTCCCATGTAATCCAGGAGCCACAACAGCGAGGTCTGCTCTGGAAGGTTCACCATGCCCCTGTCATATGCAGACTTGGATTGGGTTTTATAAACCTTCATATTCAAACTATGGCTGAGCAATAACAGAGGTGCATTTCCTTTTGAAAACTGCTTGCAAATGAAAACATTATTTACTTCCTCCACAGGTTTGATACTGTATCTACATTTGTCTGGATTTCCATCGTTTAGGGACAAGTTTTGTCCAAACTGACCTGTGTTTTCCTCCCTTCCTCACACTCTGTGGCAGGAAGATTCCAGAGGCTGCAGCAGTGCACTTCCTTGCACAGCTGATCAGGAAAATGAAATGGGTTGCCGAAAGAGGAACAATGACGCTGAGATCAGTCCCATCCATAAGGCAAATAAAGAATAGGTGACTGATCTTAAAAGCAGCTAATGTAAGAATTTATCTGAGCTGTCACCTACTTCTCATTCATTATCAAGAAATGTTTCATCATGTCACCACTGCCTAAAAATCAGAGCTCAGCACAGAACAGCACAGGTCAGAAAATCCTGAATTGTGAATCCTGTCTCCATGTTTTAACTTTTTTGCTCTGCTCTCCATCCTCTCTTGCTTAATATTCATTTATATTAAATCAAACTAAAAGTGTATTTAGGACTTAGTTTTCCCATTGCTGGTAATTCAAATTTGTATTTGCAAAATGTCATGCACTTAAGTGAGGAAAGGACCAGGAGGTTGCAGATTGTAGAGAATGTTGTATTAATTCTTTTTATAAATGGTTTATTAAACAAAATACTTGATGTAGATTCTAAATTTATTACCTTTGCTAAGGTAGCTTAGTTGCATATCTACTTCCTAAACTATTCAAGATGTGTTTCTGCGCTAATGAATGTGCAGTGTAACAGTGTGCGTTCTGCCATAGCACTCTCCTATCAAACACCAAACCCTTTGCAGACAGTGCATTTTCCCAATGGCAAATGGTACTTCAGAGTCCTCTTTGCAAACTGGCCACACTACATTCTTCTAGTAGCAAAGTGCTCTTAGACTCTGCAGCTGAAGAAGTATCCAGGCATCTTGTTTTAATACTTGCTTATGTTTCCTTCTTGTTGCATTATCATTCAGAGTAAGCATCTTGAGCCAAATTAATGTGGAAGGTATTGAAAGTCTAAGCAAAATAAGCATTGAAAGAAAACTGTTCGAAAGCAGAATATTTCATAATTAATTCAAAAATACAATTTTGCATGTTAGGAGTACATCAATAGGATGGAAAACAACGGTAAATTGTATTTGGCTTTCTTTTTATTGATTTTCAGGTTTTTGCTTTCTTAATGGTAGATATTTGATCTTATCCCCACATTGTCTGCTTCTGGTGTGATTTCCTTGTTTAATTTAGAACGAAAATTTACAGAATTACAAAACATTCTTACAGAACCAGTAAACACTAATAAATTAGCTGTGATGTTATAAAGAAATTGCTGAAGATGATGCCTCAGTACTTAATGGCTATGAATATAAATTCACTGAGTATGTTGAGAAGGAAGGTTTATTTTAAAAATATGGTATCTTTATTCTCAAGTCTTTTTTGCAGAGTTCTATGAATTGAAAAAAAGAAAAACAACAGAAAATGAAAATCTACTATAAATAATAACAATGAAACCAAAGAAAGAAAAAAGAAAAGGCTTAACTGAAAATTCTTGGCATAATAGGAGTTAAACAATGTAAGACTAGGAAGAATTCTTCTTTCCTCTGTAACCTAAAGGCAGCATAGTAAGAATAAAAGAGATGTTCCACGGTATGTAATGTCAGGATAACTAATGAAAATATCTGTTGCTACTCAAACAATTTAAAAACATCTTTATTACATTTTACATTAAGGCAATTGGCTTGTGATTACTAAAGCACCTCCTAAAGCAACAATAATAGTTATTTCTCATATGAAGATGCAAAATTAAGAAGGTGGTACATTTGATGTACATTGCCATTCCACTTACATACAGTACAAAAATTAACTCAGGCAAAGCAATACATGTATAAGATAAGATATACTTTTATTGTTAAGCGATAGAAGTTCTTTGCTGTTAAACAGATGAGAATTGTTCTACATGTTTGACTTCACATGCTATAAATATTTCCATTTATCTCAGTAAGATTAACATAACAAGGAGAGCAAACTATGTGTTGAAGTTTCCACAGCATTACGGCTCTACATCACTACTCCTAAGTCATATCCAAATGGAAATGAAAAAAGCCATTTTCCACAACAGCAGCAAAACTTAAAGGCGAGGAAGAACATATTCTGTCCACTCATCCGGTCTGTACAAACATTTTCTGGAGTTGTAACTTTATTTTTAAAGAAAAATAAAACAGCACAAAAATTCTGTAGTTAACTTTTCTTTCTGTCCAAAAGCATTTTGACTAATCAAGACAATACTGGGCTATGGCTGAACCAGCACTTTACAATAAGGCTGGGAGAAGCAACAATTATATGAAGACTAAACCCAGCTCTGTCATTTTTAATAACCTTCTTTCTCCATGTGTCAATCTTATCAAAAAGGAGGAAATACATACCCTTGTGGACTGAACAGAGATGTTAGAGGTGATGTCTTCAAACAGCAGATGCTGATCAATTATTCTTAATGTGCTGTGGAGATGCAAGAAGAGCTTCCCTCTTGAAGCATTAAGTTCTAGGGAAAAATACTGGTTTTGGAGAGTGAAAAGGATCTGTTCTGAATTCATTTGGTACTTCTCCACCTCCTGTCCCAGGCTTAACTGGGGTAATGGTTCTCTTTTTTTTAATTTGGTGTGTGTCTCCTTACACGTCCAGAGTCTCTGTTTCTTCCTTTCTTGTGTATTAAAAAGGCAGTTTTTCCCAATTCAAATAACTGCAGCCTAAAATACTTTCTTCACCTCTCCTCTTTTCTTATTTTTTAATACCTCAGTTTTCTCTCAGTAGAGATGAAATTGCATGACCTCACACTACTGTTGCTTGTTTTCTACCCACACCTTCCAGGCACTGGGTGATGCAGAATTGCCACAACTTAGCACCCATTTATGGCAAACTAGGTGGTGATGCTGTAGAACAGGCTCTAATGAGAAACTTTTTTCCTTAAGACTTTACTGGCCTTTTTATCCCATGTTGCGGAAGTGGGCAGTACTTTAGTAAACCATCTTCATCAAAGTATGCAATTAAATATTTATTTTCTTAAGATATGTACACACTATATATCTTAACACATACTATATAGAAACTATGGAGATTCTACACAGGTACAAGCTGTAAATAGTTGATCCCTCTGTCTCAGTATTCCATGGAAAATGCAATTATTCCAAGCAGAAAAGACTGCAGAATGAGTGACTGTCTGAACATCACATTACACAATATATTTGCATGGCCCACAATGCTCATTTGCATAGTTATTGAAAAGAACTTTAGTAGTTAAGTAGGCTTTGTGGACCTCAAACACCCAGTCGAACTAGAAAAAATACAAAAAAATACTAGTCTATTTGAGCATGCTAAAGAAACAGGGGGGATCTGAATACATAAAACAAAGACTGGGAGAACTAATAAGATCTATTTGCAGGCAAATGGATACCACATATCTGACTTACAAAGTGAAAAGATGGCTGTAAGTTTCACAGTTAAATTATTTTATTCTGGCTCTGAATGCTCATAGACAGTTACAGGGATGCTTTATAAGGATTAAGGAGGAACTGTAGCAAAAAAATATTAAATAATTGGAGTGTAACTTGATATTTACCTTTTGTCGTAATGTAGCAGCTAGGAGCACTGATTATGTGGTAGGTAGAATAAATACATCTCGTATAAATCTTGTCAGTTTCAAGATTTGCCATGCAGGGGAAAAGAGGAAAAAGGCTGTGGATGGAAAGGCTAAGTAAGCCTTTTTACAGGATTTTTAATAATTGTGGCTTAATTGCATTTGTTGCTTACATCCTCTTTCGTGCACATTAGAAATGTTGATCTCATATCTTTCAGAAGAACAATATGTTTCTAGAGTCAAAAAGCAATATCCAGTCATCCTGTATTGCTAATTTTCCTTTTTCTCCCTGTCACCACATTAAAAAAAAAAAAAAAAAAAAAAAAAAAAAAGGAACAAAAAAAAAAAAAAGGAAAAAAAAAAAAA
>VZTI01004792.1:55157-66027 GCA_013397865.1 Struthidea cinerea
GGAGCGCTTATGTCCACCGCAGTGCATCTGCCGCCTTCTGAGCGCGCCCTCCGGCCCGGCGGAGCCGTGGGGCAGCAGAGGGGCGCGGCTGGAACGCGCGGGGGCTGTAGCTGGCAGCGGAGGGGCCGCAGGGCTGCCCACCGCACCTGTGCGGCTGCGGGGCGCGGAGGGAGCCGAGCTGCGCCCGCGGGTGGGGCCGGCGGGGCTGCGTGGCCGGCGGCAGCGCTGCCTCCCATGGCGAAGGCGNTATTTCGGGGGTTACGTCGCGCTGAGGAGTCAAGTGTCACACCGTCCGACCTGGGTCAGGCTGAGTGATCGTCACGCCGTCATCACTGCTTTTTGCACGGAGCATTACCGAGGTTCGGTGTATTGCCTGCCTTTTCAGATTGCCCTGCCCAGGAAAAAAAATACCCATTCTTGCCTTGAGTGGTTAGAGAGTGAGTTGATTTTGCTTCAGCTGCGTAGCGCTGATGGTGAGAGCTCTTGAAGCAGCCAGGCAGCTCGGTAACCCCCGTTCAGGTCCGTTTAAATACAGGTGTAAGTTGTTAGAATTGGAAAACTGATGGTTATTAAAAAAAAAAAAATCCAGAAACCACGCAAAACGCACAAGAAAATTGTATTTATTAAACAGTCTTTGATTGTGGTTTAACTGAAGTCTCTAAGACTAAAAGGTGTTGCTGTATTTTTGAAGTTTTGAAGACAGCCTGGTTTGATAAGGTTTAGTATCTACACAGGACTTCACTGTCTTGTGTTCTTACAAGTGATATTGGATAGAGTGGTAACACCTCATGAATTAAGTAGTTCAGGATATGTGTATTTTCTTGAAAATTAATAGGTTTCTGAATTTTCGTGCTGAAAAACTCCATGCCATTTGACTTTGTCTTTGCTTTGATGGCCAATTTTAAATTAAACGGAAGGAGGCCAGAAGGTGTTCCAGTGTGTGGGGACATTGGTTGAGGAAACACCACAGCATTAGTCAGAGCGTCAGTTTTGCTTTTTTAGTTCCATGAATTCTGAATCTTGAAATTACGTTCAGTTTTTTTCATGTCTTTTCTCTGACCCTTCAGAAATGTTGTGTTAGAAGTGGTAGCTTTAGCAGTGGACTTTGAACCTCGTTTATAGTGATTATGCGTAAATAATTTTGTTTGCAAATATGAAATTGGCAATTCCACATACACTATGTAAAACAGAATATTACTTAACTGGGGAGAAACTTAGGTATTTGAAGTTTTTGCCATGATATATTATTGAGGATTTGTAACTATGGACACATACTAATGACCTTGAAACTGCTAAGGAATTTTATCAGATGTATTAAAACCTGACCAAGCACATCTTTCATGCCCCTTTCAAATGTCTTCTGGATGTACCCACACTGATATTTCTGCTTCAGCAATAGATGTCTTTATGTGGTTTTATTTGGGTGGAGTGGTTGATCTTTTCCATATGCAGTGGGGATTTTTAATTACTTTAGTCTTTCTGATGGATATGTCTCAAGTATATTTGCGTAAATCTCTTCCTGTTATTAGGTTAATCATGCTAGTATAATATTTTGCAAGTAAATTTATTATGACTTTACCATATTAATGTGAACACTGATTTTTATTCTTTTTCCTGGATTCCTTTTAAATGCTGGTTTTTAAATGGGAGGGAAAGATGTACTTACTGCCTTTTCAAAAATTGTGAACTAGTGTGATTGAGCTAGGTGATCTAAGAAAAAAGAAAAAAAAGACAAGACAAAAAAGCTTGCAGAGTATGTCCCAGGTTTCTCGATGACAATATTTAAACTACAGTGAAGGCCCAGGCTGAATTCCATTAAAGTCCTTGTAATACTAAGCTAGAATTTTTGAGAGACAAAGCTAAGCTTCCTTTATTTGGGGACTAGGTAGGAAACAGATGATATATGATCTAGTGTTCTAAAAGCCCAAGGAATACTTCAGCTTTCCTGTGCTTCTTAAAATAAGTCAATGCCCCTGCAGACGTAGACTTTGCAGTTAAAAATAGTACGAGGATGCAAGCACAAGCTCCTTTCTAGTAACAGTGATGCAGAAATGCTGCTTTTATAGATAAAACTTTGTCTTAAGACATGATGGCTTTTGATAGTATTTGTGGTAAGTGATGTTCTTTATAGCAATAAAGCCGATAGTGAGCTAATGGATAAACTCAATTTGTGATGAATATACATCACAATATTGCTTTAATGCCATCTTCACTTTTGCTGAAATGCTTTCCTAGTAGATGCTAGTGTCTGCAGAGGGCAGTGAGTCTTCCCAGCTGTTGCTAACATTTGGAAAGTGAGAGAAAATGCTGCCTTAGTGCACAGATATTTCTTTTTCTGACAGCCCTCAAATCAATTGAAAAATCACAACACTGTGCAGCAGGATTAGCTGATGGGGTTTTGGGTTTTGGCATCTGTAGTTCCATTTCCGAAGGAGGCTGCTACATGTTTTTTTTTGATCTTGCCTGCGTAAAATCTACCTAATTTGATGTATTCAGAAGGATTAGTTCTGGAGAAGCTGGCATAAGACAATTTGTAAGTTTCAGCTACCAAGCTGGTGGGCCAGATCAAGATGTTTTGTTGCCTAATCCATGTTGAAATTCTGAAAGTCATCCTGAGTCTCTGATGGCTGAATAATGCAAGTAGGCTTCTTGACTGATTGCCCCTGAAGCTCAGAGAAACTGCCAATACTGAGCAAGCTGCTTTTGCTCAGTAAGAGCTGCTGTTTGTTTGTAGGGTCTCCTTGCATCTAATACTTACTTACTTAATACTTACTTAAATGCAGTGCTAAATTTGACAGAATCTGTGATAAGAGACCTAAGTGCGAGTTGTTGGTCTTCACTGTATTTGGAAGAGCACGTGTTTCACATAAGACTTCCTGGTGTACAGCTCTGCAGTAAGTACATCTTGGAAAGATGAGCTCAGTGAAATACTTGGCTTTAGTAGTCTGTGTTTTTATATGGAGTGCAGGTTTTCTGCTTTAAAACCAAGCGAAAGAGAAACAGCTCATGGCAGAAATTTTAAGTATGCTTTCTCAGAAACTTCTTTAAAAATGCCATGTTAAGTTTTTGAAGTAGCTCACAGTCTAAATCTGACTTGGCTGGCAAAATATGTGAAGTTTTAAGAGGAGTAATTACATAATGTGGAAAACTGTAATGGGAAAGTCTTACTTTCATACATGTGAAAATCGTGAATTGGGAACAAGCTGAAGTTTTCCATATGGCGATTAAGCTAGTGTCACACTGTTTTTGATTCTGTCTGAGCCACTGCTCCTCGTGAAACTTCTGTGCTTTAGCAATAGGGATTTTAATTTGTTTTGGTAGTCATAGTAAGCCCAGATGTAACGAGGGTTTGAAAAAAGCTGTGGTTTCTTGGTCAAAGTTGGGATGAGAGTTTGGTGTTTAAATGTGCTGGCAGTGAGCGTTCCCTCCAAGGATCAGAATGAGAATAATTTTAGGCAGTCTTGGACTTCACGTAAAACACTGGTGATAGCTATTCTTCATTCCCTCACACAGTTGCAATATTGCTGATGGCTCAAATAGTCCAGCTGCTGATCAGAAACTGCCGAGATTCTTAGACTAGATGAGGCTGTAAAATGTTGCAAGAATGAGTAGTTTGATGTGCTGCATATTATATCCCAGTAAACCCACTGTGGCTGCCCAAATGATGCATAAGCTAGAAAAATACTGAGGTGATAGAACACTTACGATCATGTTAAGGACTTAAGACGCTTTACTTATGTCTTCAGCTGAGTGTGGAGTAGAGGTAGAAGGAAAGCATTATACAATGGAAAGCAACTGAATTGCCATAACAGACTGTAAAGTGTGCATATGCCATCTTGTGAATACTTACTACCTAAGTACTGGGAAAAGAGGGAACACTTTAACATTCAAATACATTGTAAGACAGTCTACACAGAGGTAGGAAAAAGTACTCAGGGTGTCCTGGAATATTCACTGCGATGTGTTGAGCAGCCTTTTTGTAGGTCCATGCTAGCTGCATTTGCTGTCGGACTCCTCAGGATGAGTTTGTTTAGCTAAGTCCTTACTCAGATTTAGCTGAATGAGGTTTATGTATTCTTATGGCATGAAACTGCCGTTGAATGATTGCTGGAATACTGATGTTCTTCTGTACTTTAAATCTTGATGTCAGAAAGGAAATTAGTAGGATTTGTTTTGCAGAGTGGATGAACAGCATTTTTCTTGGAAATTCAAAGAAGTATTTATAGGGAAATGCCTTAGTCACTTTCTTTTACAAGGGTAGAGAGAAGGAGGTTCAGCCATGGAAAGGGAAAGGTAATGTAAATTAAACTTCTCTACCAGTAGTGTGCCTGCTGATTGTATTTTCCATGTTATTACATGCTGTTATTACGTATTTTTTCAGAAGTAGAATTACGTACTAGAAGGGGTGGCTGGAGTCATCTTTCCTGTGTTTTGCTTTTTTCAGTTGTCTGTTGTTTATTATTTATACTAATGAAAATTAATGCAGTATTACCTGGAGGGAGGTAGAGGAGGAGGCAGGTCAGAAGATAGTTTGTATACTCTGTGCCATTTCCACCAGGCTGAATTGGTATGATGGGGTAGAGATTTCAGTGGCTTTTGCAGATATTCAGACTATACCTACATGTTATGGGGCATAAACATTTGAAATGGGCTGCTTGGGCTGGCTTTGTCTCTTAATTTCTAAATGAGTAGTAGATACATTGCAAACATGAACATTCGTGGCACCTGAGTCTCTTAGGGAAAAATGTGCTTTTGAGAGTCCTGATCTTAGACCTGTCTCTCCATATATTGGGATTTGGACAGTCAGCCTTGGCATGCAAGAGGCTGTTTCTGTGTAATGTTATGGAAAGCTTACTGTTAACATGCCTTAATGTAAGTAAAATTGGCTAAGGATGTCATGGTAGTGTCTATTCTTAATAATGTAGCTATAAAGTGCCTTCAAGAAATTGTTCACTGCTTTAGACTTGGTGTGATGGCTATAAAAATTACAAATTAAATATCTGAACACTAGGAAAAGGGCACGGGTTTGTCTGCCTGCTGTTCAGACTTGGCCTTGTAAGATTGCCACTTCTGGTTTTGTAACTGTTTGTGGCATGTGATTTTTAGTTTCAGTGCCAAAATGGAGAATTTCTCCAAATCTTACCTGTGATTAACTTATTTTCTGGATGCATTCTTGAAGTTACGGTCTTATCCCTTACACGCTGCAGGAACAGCTATGCCTGGACTTGAGCAGCATCTTTGCAGAAAGGTGTGCTGAATGGCAAGATAGTTTCTGATAGCTCGTGGAACCAGTGGGGCACAAATGTACTTGTTTACCTGCAGAAGTTAGTAAGGCTCCTTGCAACGCTGCTTCAGGTGACCCTGTGAGAAGTGTGTGCAAGGTGGTGAGGAGGAGGAGAAGGTGGTCCCTTAGATCTTTGGTCTGGTAAGGAGTGTTTCTGACAAGGAAGATGGATGCAGGAGAGAGTAGGTATTGTGGCCATCTGTCTTGGCAGAGAAAAAGATTGTTAATGGGTTATTTGGATTTCTGAAGTTGCTTTGAGCATATGCGTACATAGCCATTGCATTGAAATGGGCAGTATATTGCAGGAATGGTTGCATACGCACCTTGCTTGTTTGCATTTTGTTTTTGTAGTGGAGTCTTTGTTTCAGTGCCATCCATTTTGTTTGTCCTCTTGAAATGCTGGAAAATTAATTCTGTGACCTCTGTTTTTATTTAGCCATTAGCATTAAATTTCATGTGCATCAACCCAGTTTAAAGGCAGAGCAAGATCTTGGGGTTTATTTAAACTTTCTGTATCTGCTGTTCATCTCCAGTCTTGATCCAGCAAGCGTAACAAGAGGTGAATATTTACTGGTTGCATAGAACAGTTGATTTAAGAAGGGCTTTGAAATCTTTTAAATTTAAATCTTAAAATTCTAGTACCTGCTATAATTGTAATTAAGGGTATTATTTTTACCTCTAGTAACACGTGTAGAAATCCCATCAGACATCCTGGCGTGGTTCATTTCTACCCAAATAAGCATAAGAAGCCGCTTTCTGCTTCCAAAAGAGGGACAGCTAAAGTCATAACTCTAAAACACCATATGCTGCTTGTAACAGACTATGCATGTACTGCATGCATGCAGTAGAGAAGAAATTAGTGTATTAATGAGTTTGACTTTTTAATTTTTATGTGCTTGTACCTTGAGCTACAAGCCCAAATTGAGGTCCTGACCTAAAACTGCTATTGCTAATCTGGCCAGAGGACCCATTCTGAAGGGAACTTGAAAACTGCTGACAAAGTGAACTGCATAAAGTGAAGAAGACTGTAGAAGCTGCTTTTGCATTCAGATAGCTAAACTGTGAAACTTGGCATAGCAATAGCACTTGCCTTGGACTACATCCATGGTTGAGATGTTGGTAGGCAAGATGAGAATTACAGCCTCATTAACCAACTGAGTAGCTGAATTTTTTCTGTAACAGTTGAGCAAACTGAAAGAAAATTAAATGGAGTCATGCTTGTCTTTTGCTAAAGGCTATTTTTATAAGAAGAGTTCTTCTTGTAGTGAAATTCCTCTGAACCAGTGTGGCTGAACGATATAAAACTAGCCGTTATGGTGGAGACCAGTGATTTTTTTTGTGTACATACCTCTGGTGATCACGAATCTCTTCTGTGCTGAAATTATAACTGGGCCGTAGGTTTTCTTTTTTGGAGTGGAAGGTTTCATGTGCATCTCAGATGTTAGAGATGGCGACTGTTTCACATTGAGCAGTGTAACACAGATGACCCATTCAAAGCTTTGAGCAGCCTAATCTAGTGGAAAATATCCCTGCTGTTGGCACAGGTGTTGGAACTAGATGATTTGAACACTGATTCCAACCTAGACCATTCTGTGAATCTAGAAGGATTTTCTGTGCAAGTTTGGTAGCATTAGGAGACACGTAGAAGAGCTGTTACAAAAGGAGTAGATACTGCAGACTTTTGCTTTGGCAAAAATACAACCTGTTTTTCTTTTGTGGATACAGTTTTTTTGATCTTTACAAATACTGTGTGTTGTGTAACCAAGTGGAGTAAGGATTACTTGTTTTGAAACATTTTTAGGTGTTCTGAAATGAGGAATTTCAGTGTTCCTGAAGAAATGCTAAGTCAAATTGCCTGTCTTTGGAGTTAATTGCATAGAATGATTGAATGCATCAGGTTTCCTGCTTGAAGCAATGCATGAGAACAGAAAATGAGTTGATAGTTTTTGTTGGAGCAGTTTCTTTTTTTTTTTTTTCCCTTAAATTAACTGTGTAGTATCAGATTTAGCTTACACTTCTGCATATCAATCTTGAGTAATCTTTGTGTGTACTGAGAGAGTGTCCAAGATCAGGGACCTAATTTTTGTGGCTGCTGGTACTACTTGCTGAATTATTCAAATACTGAATTTGATAATAATGAAATTAATCACCATCTGATTGTACCTGTCCTCCTGTTTTATAAATTGGGTTGACTTGCCCTTTTAAAGTTTGATTTATGTATCTTTTCATGACTTACTTGACTAAGATGGCTGTGTTGTTTTTATCTGCATACATCTCAAAAAATTGGACTGTCAGACTATTAGGAAGAGCTGTAGGTATGTGGTTATTCATATGCTTAGTCCAAATTAGGATAACTGTGAGTAAACTGCTGTCAAATGCAGTACATGTACGTAGGATTTCACATTGATCTGCACAAAAGGATATGAAATGGAACACTCAGGAACAGCATGATACTGCCTGGGCAGCTTCGAACACTTGAATGTGAGTGGTACAGTTTGCTATGTGTGATGTGCATGGACTGAAGAGTTAGTTAGTCCTCCTTAGAAAAATACAGAAGTTGTACAACAGGATTAATAAATGGAAATAAGGGCCTCAGTTTCATGAAACGTGAAAAGTTTTGTGGGTGTAGCACAGAGATGAGGATATCTTTTGTATCTGAATGAAATATGAATAGTTTGAGTGGTGCTTGTTACCCAAATTTATGAATTTGTAAAGCTAATCAGCCTCCTGAGTTGTCTGTTTAAGGTATGGTTGACTCCATGTGACTTCTAATGCTGTTTGAAAACTCAGCAGGCTTGGCAGTGATGCCGGCAGGACTAGGGGCAGAAGGCCCTGAGCCCTGGTAGGCAGTGAGCTGAGCTGGGCCATAGAGACAGGAGATGAGGGAAAGCTTTTCCTTCCACAAGAACTGCTGGGCAGTGGGCCTGGTGTCCACAGATATGGATGGTGCCGTCTCCCTCCTTGGAGGGTTTTCAGCCCATACAGTATAAAGCCCTGAGCAGTCTCGCCACATGGCTGATCTTGCTGTGGGTGGGAGGTGAGGCTGGAGATGACCTGAAGTTCCTACTGACCCAGATGACTCATCTGTCTACCACTTTTACCGACAAAACAAAATGCATTTACTGGACAGAGAACCGAGGCATGGCAGAGTTTGAGTCTTATCAAAAAAAAAACAAGCTCATCTGTGGTTGAACCAGAAACACCAGTACAGTATGAAACTACTGGCTGTTCTTACGAGTGCGTTTCAAGGTGAAATTTAGTCATTTGCACAGTTTTAACAGTTGTAGTACTGCTTTGACACTCTCCTCCCAGTCCTTCAGTCTGTAGGTATTTGGGGTAGTAATTGGACTAATAATATTGTTATGTAGTGTATGGGCTGCTGCCCTTAGGAGTCTGCTTTACTCTTAGTGCATATCATTAGTCAGCACTTTCCCACAAACTCTTTCGTTAATGGTAGTAGACCCAAATGTTTACTTAATTCTTAGGGGCTGTATGACACTGTTCTTTTGAGAGAGTAACTTAGTTGTTTTTTCCTCTGTGTAAGTTGGCTTATTAAAAGAATAAAGAATGATCTGTCTGAACTTGTTTTCCTGGTGGGGATCAGCCTAGAGGCACACATATTTAGATTTTAAGTAGTCGTAAGAGCCCTCTGGGAGCTAAAAGTATGTACCTTTGCGTGAACCCATTGAGGGCAGTGGCTGTCAGAAGGCTTTTCTGAAAATCCTCAAGGGCAGTTCTGGGCCAAATGGCAATCCTTTAACAGCTGGAATGAGTAGTGTGATGATGTTAGTGATGGCCTCTCTATATAAGAGGTGAGCTGTAACAAGCAAGCTACTGGCCAGCAGTGGCTCAGTCTGTGTAAAGTAGGTGTTTGGAGTTGTTGCTTGTGTATCAGTTTAAAGGTGAAGTTTGCTGCCTTTTTTGAGAATACTGGTTCAGATGGAAATGGGTGTTTCGGGCACACCTCTAGGAGAACACATCTGAGCTTTTTGCCTTGTTTAGGCTTTTCAGAGACAGGCTGTATGAAGTCCTGTGGATCAGGGTGCCTTGGTATGGGTAATATCTGTCTTTGCTTGTTAGAATAGCTTTTGGTAGAGTAGGAGAGGAAATGTGGCTTAAAAGGAGATGAGAAATGGGAAGATGTGGCTAACAAGTCAAGAGATGGAAAATGGCTCTAAAGATCTAAGTAAGCCTGTTCATGCAGCAGTATCAGTCTGATTTATTTTGTGGTGTGTTAGACTTTAATATCCCTGTTTATCCACATGTAACTTCCGCTGCATTTCTAGCTTCCTGGTTCCTGGAAGCAGCTGTGACATTATATATTTAAATGGTAACTTAAAGAGGGGAGGAGAAGGACTAGGTACACATATGTGCTTTTATGCAAGGGGGACTTCTGTATAGCAATGAAAAGCTGTAATACCTTTGTCTCTGACTACTGTTGACAATAATGCTTCTGTCACGTACTTCTTTGCCCCGTTATGGGCTGGTAATGTGTGAAAGGCATGCATCTTTGTCAATTAACAATGTGCAACCAACTGATCACAACTTGTTTGTATCAACAGTACCTTGCTTGCTGTCCATTTTTCTGTATTATATTATACTGGGTGATCTCATGAGGATTAGGGTGCAGAAATACAGTGAGGAACTCCAGACCAGGAAAAGAAGTGATGGCAGAGAGGGGGAGAAGGGATTGTAAATAGTTAAGGTATTGCTTCTGGCTCACGGATTTTAATAACAGCTAGCTGCCCTTGTTCTGTGTTTACTTCACTTTGCTTCAAAATTATTTAACTTGAAATATGATGTGGACAATTCTCTTAGACCTTGGAGGTAGGAAGGAATAGAATTTGTGTTTAAGCAGCTTATGCCAGTGTCTTCTGTGTGATAAATACTAGTGGTCATGAAAACCAGGTAACTACCTGGAGGGTTATGGAGGATTGGAAGACATGACGGCACATGAAGTTGCTCTTCAGCTTCACCTTGATACTGATGTGTTCTTCCCTGCCTGCTGTCCTTTGGGTGAAGTCATGTGAGTGGCCTCTAAAGGCACTGAACAATAAGAATCATAGAATGGTGTGGATTGGAAGGGACCTTTAAAGGTCACATAGTCCAACTCCCCTATGAAGATCTTTGCTCTGAGTCCCATCTAATCTGACTTTGAATGTTGCCAGGAATGGGGTATCTATCACCTCTCCCGGCAGCCTGTTACAGTGTTCTATCCATCCCTAGATGTGTCAGCCACACCATACAGCTTGGTGTTGTCAATCCTGAACTGCACTTCTCATGCATTCTACCTCATGACCATTTTTTCCAAGTAGTAATTGGGACTGTGGGTGCGGATTAAACCCATAACGGTTGTTGTCTTTTGTAGTCACGCTACATCTTAAAATGTATGTTAAGATGAACAAGAAATTTTTCTCCTTAAATTGGAGGAATTAAGTGGATCTAAAACCGCTCGTGTGGGACTGCTAGTAACTAGCCATTGTAGTGTTATCGCAGAGGACTGTATTCGGTGGGACAGGGTCCAGTTGGAGGCCTGTTCCTAGTGTCTCCCAAGATTCAGTAGTGGGCCCAGTTTTGTTTAACTTA
>VZTI01004793.1:0-38582 GCA_013397865.1 Struthidea cinerea
GTCTATAACAGAATCCCACCAGGCTGTCAGCCCTATTGACTTCTCCTTAATTCTTACCCATAGGTACTCGACTTCATTGTCATTAGTTTCAATGCCCACGGCATCAAAAGCCTCCCTAACAAAAAGGGCTACCCCTCCACCTCTTCTCCCTCTCCTGTCTCTTCTGAAGAGCTTGTAGCCATCCGTTGCATCACTCCAGTCATGTGAGTCATCCCACCACATTTCCGTGATGGCAACTACACCATAGCTTTCCTGCTGTACCATGGCTTCCAGCTTTTTTTGTTTGTTACTCATGCTACGTGCATTAGTGCACATGCACTTCAGCTGGGCTGCTGATTTCACCCCTGACTCTGACTTACCACCCTTGGGCTTGCTTCTGGAGAGCCCAGTTGCATCCTCTTCCCCCTTTAAACCTAGTTGAAAGCCCTCTCAACAAGTTCTGCCAGTTCATAGGCTAAAATTCTTTTGCCCTTAACAGATAGTTGGAGCCCCTCTGGCTCCAGCAGGCCAGGTGCTATGAAAATTGCCCCATGACCAAAGAACCCAAAATTCTGCCAATGACACCAACCCTTCAGCCACTTGTTGGTAATGTGGGCTCTCCTGTTCCTTTCATCATTTGTCTCTGCCACCGCAGGGACTGGGCAAAACACTATCTGTGCTCCTGCCCTATCAGCCACTCAACCCAGTGCCCTGAAGTCCCTTTTAATTGTCCTGGTGTTCTTCTTTTCCATCTCACCACGGCCAGTCTGGAGTATCAACAATGGGCAATAATCAGAGGGCTGAATCAGGCCAGGGAGTCTCCTGGTAATATCCCATACCCGGGCCCCAGGGAGGCAGCAGACCTCCCTGTGGAATGGGTGCAGTCAACACTCAGGGCCCCCTATTCCCCTCAGAAGGGAGTCGCCTACCACAACTACCCTTCTTTTCTTCTTAATGCTAGAGGTAGTGATCTATCTGACAGACGAAGTACAATTGGGAGGCTCACTGGGCAGATTGCTTTCTTCTATGTCATCTGGTTGACCCTCCCCATCCAGGGCCTCATACCTATTCTGAAGTGGCACCTGGGTAGGTGATGGGGGTTGGGAGGAATTTTTATTCCCTCCCCCAGTAGGAATGCATTTCCACTACCCTTCATCCACCAGGTGTCCTCCTATTGCCTGACAGTGGGAGGCATGGGAGCCCTCTGACTCCTGGGGGGCTTCTCTCAAGGATGGAAGGGTGAAACTCCACCAGTCTATTTCCCTTTCACTGTCTCCAATGCTCCTTAGTCTTTCTACTTCCTCCTTAAGCTCGGCCACCAGAGAAAGGAGATCGCTCACCTGTTTGCAACGCAAGCCGGCGTCTTTTACAAAGTCCCCTGGTACTACTGCAGGCTCAAACACTTCTCACAGGAAGGGGTCTGGACAGATGCGTCCTTCTGGGTTCTGTTTGGCTAGGTATGGAGAGTTCTGTTTGGTTAGGTACACTTTTACGAGCTGTGGCTTTTGATCATGTACAGACCATTACTGAAAAAAGCCCAACCAACCAACCAAATCTCAACACAAAAACAAACTAAAAACCCCACTAGCAGGAGGATACCTGCAACCCTGCCTGCACAAAGTGCTGCGCAAACTGCCGTGCCACACCCTCAGAGACGTGCCACGCTCCTGTTCGCTGCGCTCCCTGGAGCCCTTTTTTAATCACACTGCCACAGGCCGGAGGAAACCCTGCCCTACACCGGCGTGCAAGCTTCCGTGCAGTCTGAAGTACCTTCATTTGTTAATGAATTTCACATCACACCAAAGTTAGAAAGTGGGCTGCAAATTTTCCCTGGACATCTCCAGTAATAAAAAATTTGTCTGTACGAGAAGACAGTTTAGTTAATTCTATAAAGAAGTCAAAAAATTAGACATCTTCCTCTGAACTAATATAAACTCTGTGACTGTTTGATAATGGTCTTTTGCGTCGTTTAGTGTCGACACAGTCTGTCTTCTCAGAGGAGGTTCTCAGTTGCTGTAAATCTCTAATTCCAGAGATGCCAGACAAAAGCTGATTACAATTGGTTATATCCCTACTGAGTGGATCTGATCTTTTCTAAGTACTAATTTATGCAAATTAAATAAAACTAAATAAGTTTCATTTGCAGAGGACAATACAGAAAATACCTGATCTCTGAGTGGCAATGATCTGTTTCATGGTTTGAAGAAGACATGCACATTCACTAAAAACATAGTTTCACAAGCGGACAGAGCTAGTTTAGCCCCTGGCATGCTGTTTCATCCCTCCCCTAGTTCCTTGCTCTGGCCCAGTCAGCCTCCTCACTTGTGGAAACACAAATTAGGGAAATCATTGTATTAAAAGGAAAAGCTGTCTTTTACAGCACTGTTGTTAATCCGCATCATTTGCTTCACAATGAGACCAACAGGTGTAGCAGTGCAAGTGATGGGATTGTTTGGAGAGTGTGAATGAGAGGTGAGATTAGCAGAAAATGGTTTACACAGCGTTCTGCTGAAGAGTTCATGAAGCCACACTGTAAACACAATACAAAGACTTTAACAGGAAGGTTTGTCCTGTGCTGAGTTCAAGGGCCTTAAGGGAGCACTTGATGGTCAAGACCTCTGTACTCCTACTGGAGTGAGTGCAGGAATCTGGCAAATGCTGTCATGGAAGATCTGCAAGATGAGCCAGGAGCTGCTTCATCAGAGTACAGGTGGTGCTGTAGATGAGGACTCACCAACTTTTGTGCAAGTCACAGTGGACATCAGATTCCCATGACTGTGTTAATGCCGTAGTGGCTTCTTGGGGAAATAAAAGGGCTCTTGTACTGCAGTTTTTTTTGGTCTTCTGTGGCTCTTTCCCTTGGACTGTTTACTGTTGTGACCTAGCAAGCCATTGTCACCACCACTGTCACAAGGGAGCTTTTGCTTTGCTTTTTTAATCACTTTAGATAGAAGTGCTGTGACACATTCTGCTCTTCTTTCCCTTCTAGCAGTAAATGTGCTTTTTCTTCTGCTTGTGCTCTGGTGGTTCGTTTATTTGTTTATTTTGGGGGTTTTCTGGTGTGTGTATGTGTGTGGGGTACTATTTTTTGGTTGTGTTTGGCATTTTTTCTTGCAAAAGCATCGAATAGACAACTGAAAGCTTTTCTGTTCCTTATATGTTCTAAACAAATGGAATTCCGTTCTTCAAGTGGGCTGGTGCTAAGACTAACGATTCTGTTACTACAAGTTTTAAGTCTGTCTTGCTTAAAAGAAGGTGGTTTAGAAATCTAAGAGGACTTCAGCATCTGTCAAAGTGCTGTTGGAAAACTTGGTTGTATGTGTGCAACACATCCACCAGGAGTAGTAGATCTGCCTCTGTCCTGACAGAAGATGTATTGAACCTTCTAGTGGGAAAAAACATGTTTGGTATAAAATACCTGTAACCATTCCAGCTGCAGCCTGGCTTTAGCTTCTAATGTGTTCTTAAATACTCATGTGTTCTTAAACTTAAAGATGTCAAGGGACATGGTTTTAAGTTTCTTATGATCATAGTTGTGTTTACGTGTTTTAGATCTTGATAAATAGATATGTTACTGAGGATAATAGCTTCTGCATATGAAAGCTGTTTTGCATGGAAAGTATGTCTCAAGGCATGTCAAAGGTGCTTGGACCTATGGCTTAATTTACTTTCTGTGTGGTTCCACCACACGAAGAGTTGGAGTTGTGCATTCAGTGCCATCACGCAGAGTACATGCCTGTGCTGAGTTTCTTTGGACGCTGCCTGTCCTGACCGAGTACTCTTCCTTTCCCCTTTCTGTGCTTGTCCAAATGTTTTTCTTCACAGCTCCAAATTTAACCTGAGGTATATTGCTGCTCCCCAGTGATAGAGTAGATTAATATCCTTGAAGAACAAAGCTTGCAAATTGCTTCTGAGTCTGTGCTTAAGTCTGTGCTCCCTGTGTGGGGTTGGTATTTCACAGCACAGCAGCAGAGGCCTGTGCTAAGTAAATTGACTGGAGTTTTGCTTCTCCCTTTTGTTGCTGTTGTTTTTTTTTGCTTGCTGCTGGTGGGAGATGACTTTTCCCATTGCATTACCTCTCTCTGTGCCGGTTTGAGACAAATTTGGAGGAAAATATCCTCTGATAGAAGGCAGGTTACAACCACCCCTCCTCCACCAGGTTTGGGAAAAAAAATTTCCTTGGAGGAAAGTGAAAGAGATAAAAGCTATTTATTTCACAAACACACAGGAAAGGAATTGCAATGCTGAATAATAAAACTTCTCACTGTGGAGAGAAACCTGGGAAGATTTCAGAGTCCTTCTGTAGGTGTGGTCTCTCTCCTGGTCCTTGGAGCTGGGTTGGTGTGGGCCCACCTCCGGGGCCTCGGTGGAAAATTCTCCCGGGTATGTTCTGATGTTGAAACAGTCCAGAAGAGAAGAAGAAGAAGCCAAAGTGCCAGGGAAAAAAAGGAGTTTAACTCTTCATCTCTCTCTAGAGAAAACAGAGCCGAAAGCTGCCTGAAAAGCAGCAAAAGGGTGCTTCCTCTGCTCTTGCTACTGCAGAAGCACGCAGAGAGAGATAGCATGTGGATGCTAAAAAGGTAGAAGCAGAGAAATTCTTCAGATTTTTAGCATCCACAATAGCAGTGACCTTAGAGCACAAAACTGCTTTTGAGAAGTTCGCCTGGCTTTTTTTCTTCTCTTGCACCCAGTTTTAAAGACACAGAAAGGCACAAAATTAATTTCTGGGCATAGGGTGGTGATAGGGGATACACATCATAAAGTCACCACAAGACAGGGGTTTACTGTGATTCTTGTTAAAATCAGTGGGGAGACTGCCACTGGCTTTAGTGGTACCTGCGTTGAGTGGTTGGTCACTGTTGGTCAATATAACTTTTACTGATACTGTTTTAAGCTGCCAGCACTGATGAAGCAGAACTGGGAAGTAGGTTGGGCCTGCTGAGCACATAGATAATTGAAGCTAGTTAGTGTCAGCTAAAGACTTAATCATTAATGAAGAATTTGTATATGCGTTCATACAAAAGCAGAATCCTCAGATGAGAAGAAAAGCCAGAATGGATTGACTGTGTTTTTAGTAACATAGGACTTTAGAAATCTCTGGAGATGCAAGTTTCCACTCCTTGGAGCTAAGGTTATATATCTCATATTTTCAAATACCTACACAAGCTGTCAGTCTTTCTAAGTCTTGTGGAAATCCTGCTTGCAGTCAACAGCAGCAGAAACTGAAGATTCTGAAAAGCGTTCCAGAAACACAGAGCAGTGCAAGCAACAATACAGATGCTTATGCTGTCATTCAGGCATCTTCCTTGTAGCTTTTGTCTCACATGACATAAATTCATTCATGGCTGATTCGTGTGCCACATTTCTCAAGGTATAAAGCAGCTGAATTTTCTTATACTTTTTAGTGATGGCATTCTTATAACCTTTATCTGTTTTCTCTTGCAAAACCACAGTGTGATCTTGGCTCCTTACAGAAAATCATTTGGTAACTCCATTGGTGACTGTTAGGAAATGTGTTAAGATTCTGCTCAAGAGTGAACCAAAGATAAAAATTATATGTTTGCTAAAAATGCTCTCTTCCTATTTCTTTCTTTGTCATTCTTTCATTTTTACTTACCATGTAGTGTCTGAATATTCTCATTTTCCAATGAAAAATATATATTTTTCCGAGGAGTAGCTTTGTATATGAGCATGTAGAAGTTTTGATTCTGTGACTGCCCTGGAGTACCACTGTTTTATTTTAAGCTTTCTGAGTATTATAGTGTTTTTCAACAAGAAAGCATCTTAATGGATTTAAAATGGATTAGTCATATTAGAAAAGAAGTGACAAAGCAAGAGAAAGACCTGATGGAGTATATATGAAGTTATACAATATATGATCAGCTAGGGTTTCCTTTTATTTACGTGAGTGGTTCTGGGGTCTGTATGGAATTGTCATTGTGCTGTTGAGAACAACAGAAAAATATTCAAAACGAAAAACAAACAAACATATCTGAATATTCACTTGAAAATATTCAGACTTTTCACTGAATAGTCTGAATATTTTCAGACTGTCAAATCCAAGTCACTGGATTTGACTTTTCACTTGAAAAATCAAATCCAGTTTGAGTGTGAGGGTTGGTACTGCTTCCTAAAAGTAAGGGCTTCAGAGAAAGCTGAGATTCTTCTTTTCATTGATTCAATTTGCTGAGTGGAACACCTGACAACTGCTGAGCTAGGAGGCCTTCTGGTCTTCTTTCTTGTCACTGTTTACCACAAATGTCCACAGATGCTATCAATAACAACTTTTTTTTTTTTTTTTAACTTTTATGTTAATAATACTTCAAGACCCAGATATTATAGAATGGCTGAAGTCCAGCGGACAAAAGCTGCCTTTAGTACTTTGTGTAAGGAATGTTTGCATTTATTTTCTAGGCAGGTTGTTTCACTGATCTGCCACGTTCGTATTTTGTTAAACATAGAAATGAAAAAAAAAGAGACAATGGTTCAGACCCTTTAATATTTCATCACTATTTGTGTTATGTTCTGTAACTACGATAAGAAGCTGGGCAAGCATTTGTCTAGGATGCATTTTAGGAAGGGCTTCAGAAAAAATGTGCATTTCTTCTAAAACAGTAAATTTGGCAGGACTGGGCCTTATTCATACAGAAAAGAAACCAGCAGCTGCTAATTGTTTTCAAACTACAGCTATGATATGCAACATAAGGCTTGTCTGAATCACGCTGACAGTCTGCATTGACAACACAATAAAGTTCATGCAGAACAATTCGGCACACTTGGAGAACGGATGAAAAGCCCATCTTATTTGGGCTGCTAAATTAAGTCCTTGGCTGAAGATGTGTGACCCACATTGTTTTTGCAAGAGCAGTAATTTTAGGTCAAATTGCTTAAGAAAAATAGGTTGGAAAGAATGCATAGAGCCATAGCCACCTTCGGCTGCAATTTTAATATTTTCTCTTATGAGAAACTTTATGACCAACTGTAGCTAAAATATTAACTGCTTTTAGGGATTCTAAACATTTTCTCTTCAATTCTTTTTTTCTCAGGAGTCATACAGACCCTTTATTCTAGGCCATGGAGCCATTTTTGAGCAGATTATGGGGTGATGGAGTTGCCCTGTGAGCTGCAGGAGTTTGATTCTGATCAGATTGCAAATTTGCAAAGAAATTTCATGAAACAGCAGCAGGAATAAATATCGCAGAGTTTTAATGAGGAAACAGATCTGAAACTAAAAAAAATACTTTCAAGGTATCAGTCCAGTACATAGCCTAATATGAACCAAATCTGATTAGTTAGGTTGTATTAGCAGAATGATGGAATAAGAAAAGAAATATTGTCTTTGGCTGAATTCCCGATGCATGTGTATTTTTAAAAGCAATTCTAAAAATTCAACCAGAGGCCTTATTCTAGAACTAGAATATGATAGAAGTCAGAAGATCAGTTTCATTTAAATCACGGTATTGAGAACTTCTTACTGTCTGAGGGCTGAACATATTTTGGGGAGCAATGCACAGGCACCACATTTGTTCAGATAAATATGTGTTTAGAAAGCTTATTTGGAAGTGTGTTTTTTGAGGTATTTTATTAGAGGATTCTGGATTTGAAGTTTTTTCCTTGGTGATCATTGAAGGCTGAGTAGAGAAGTGCACAGAGCAGTTTGTGCCATGTCATGATATCATTTCATGCTCTCTCCAATCCACCGGGAAAAGCTAGGAATGTTCTTCCTGATAGGAAGCAGGAGGGTGAAACAGCATTACAGTCAAAGGGATGTGAATGGTAGTGTCTAGAGGCATTCATGGGCATAAAAAACCATCTGGGAGGGTCTACTGGAATTCCAAGCTGTGTGACTGAGAGCATGCACTGCACAGAGCTGTGGTGGGAGGTACGAGCTGCTCAGCCTGCCAGAGAGATACTCCTGTGTCTGCCATGATGTCAGAGCATGGAAAGCTTCCTCATTGCAGAAAAGGACAGCTGCTTGATGGCTGGAACCCTGAGCCAGAGTCTTGGCCAGCTTGACATCAGAAAATACTGCTCATCGTCCTCTTTAGGATCCAGGAGCCCCTCTTATCTTGCCAAGGACCCTAGAAATTCATTTTTTCTTTCTCGTTCGGAGCTTGGGACCCTGTCATCCCAGGCAGTGAAGCCTGCCTTGGGAGGCAGCTCCGCATGGGAATGGGGGAGCGTGGGATGCCAGGCAGGGCACTGGGGTAGGCAGAGGAGTGGAACAGTGCTGTGGGAGGAAAAAAACCAGGCTTCATTGCAGGACAAGCTCAATGAGCCAGCCTGTGAAATGTGTGTTCCTAAATGTGATTAAAATTACCTTGAAATTGGATACTTGTGGGCACTGATCACCTTTTTAAATATTGATTTATGTTTTGTCTGTTTCAGCACAGCATTAAACAGCTGTTTGAGATGGATCAGTCTAAACACTGGGTGCTCAGCTTTAGAGGAATAGAAAAGTCACTTAGCAGAGATCCGTTTCTAATCTCTCTAGTACTGCCTGAAAAAGAAACAGTCCTACTCAATTGCTTTATTAATTATATAACCGAGCAAGATCAGAACTGCAGATAATTAAACAGGTTTTATGGCTTGTTGTGGTGCCATCTTGTGGTTCTTGAATAAAGTTCCCACGTAGCTGAAAGTTCCTTCTCAGCTAAAGCAGATTTTACAGCATTGCGGCAAGGAAAGCTAAAATTTGGAACTGAAGCAGCCCTTTAACCTCCTGGTTATTGGCCAGATTCCTGCCGTGCTCTGTCCTTCCTCACTCTAGTAAAGCCTTTGGGCAAAAATAGGTTTCAGATCTCTCACTGCAAGAGTGGCAATAATACAGCAGTCTTGAAATGCAATGATAATTAATTACATCAGGCCACTTTGCTTGTCCCTGTATATGAGAGGCATGGAGAACTGTGCTCAAGAAAACAGGCCTTTCTTTTTTCCAAGCCCTGGAACATTAAGCATAATTGTTCCTGCAGGTGTCTTAAACATCTAATTGCTCTGAAAGTGCATAGGGGGAGTGCAGTCCTTTTGCTTCTAATGGGTCTTGTTTAGGATAAGAACAGAAAATTTACAGAAAATATCTATAGCAGTCCTCTCCATGTCATTTCCACCTGCTCACTACAGAGCTCGTACACTGAGGGGCACTCCTCCTAACTTTGAGCGACCTTTCCATGTCCTCTCTCATCTTACTGTTCTCCCAGCCTTGAAAAAGAATGATGTTTGCTCTGACTTGTCCTCCTTGTATTCCAATATTGTGTTTTCAGCTATATGGAAGTCTGGTTTATAGAAGGCTTTACTTTTCCTACAAGTCCTCAAAAACTAGGAAACTTTCAGCAGCATTAAAATGGTTATCATCTTGCAGCCTCCTGTTTTCTTGGTGTTGTCCATTGTTTGCCATTTTCTTTTGCTATACCGTATCACTTTTTATTGCATTCAGCAGATTAGCAAGCACTTTCTGACAATTGTTTGTCATATTTTTCTCTTCTTGAATTCTAATTTCTGTTTGAATGACTTTTACATAATGGTACTTCAGAAGGTAACTGTCGATATATCCATGTCTGATAAAATTTCTTTGTGTCTGTAATACTATGAATCACTGCAGCCCGTGGAGTCCTGCTAGGTAATTTAATAAGCTGTGGTTTTGGTAGACTTGCAAAAAGCTTAAGGCAGATCTCTCAGTGGCTGTGGACAATAGGATCTACCGAGAGCTCTGAGTACAGGAAAGGTGAAGGAATTCGATCTCAGGCCTTGGTTATCATCAAAAGGTTTGCAAAAACAGAAGTCACAGTTGGTACTTCTGGAAAGAGCTGAAAGAGTTGCTGTCATGTGTCCACAGCCATTTTCCCTCCATAGACAACCTTTTTATGGCTTTGGATGAGGTTACAGGGAATGTGCTACCATACTCCTTCCTATGAGTAGAATGAAGCTGCAAAGAAATCAGCTGATTAGTTACCTCCTGCAGACTGTAGGAGAAGAAGGTTTTTAATGAATTCCTGGGCTGGCAAATTGGAGTGATCATAATTCATTAGCCAGTGCTGGCTAATGCCAAGTGAGATTGGAGAAGGGGCTGTTGCCACAGTGAGAGGACTAGTCATTACCTTCAGTACTATTTAAAGGAGTCTAAGCAGTATTTAAGCCACTGTACTTGAGTGGCTTAAAATGCAGATATTTTGAGGCTGTAGAGCTGTTCTTCATGTTCTCATATATATTTTTGCCTTTATGCAAGCGATAATGGATTTAAGGGTTACCCCATAGAGCATCAGCTGTGCTAGAGACAATCCAGTGTTTGAGACCCATAAGCTCTGTAAAAAATGTCAGCATTCTGTATTCTTAATTTCTGTTCCTGACTACCAATGTCATCACCTGCTCCTGGGTACTGGAGATTATTATAAGACTTGAATGACCTATTTAGCTGTTCTGAATTTTGAATGATTATTTTTTCCCCCCTCCTTTATCAGCTGAATTTCTTCCCTCCCACCCCCTTTTAGCATAAAACAGAAATTGTGAAAGATTATTATGTAGTTTTAGAAGACATTGATCCCTATATAATCTGTGAACCCTTTATAAGAAAATTGAAGTCAAATTTATCATGGCTACTGAAAGACCGGGGAAAGAAGGAGTCCTTGCTTTTAAGCCTGATTAATAATAATAATAATGTGTACCAGATATTCTCAAGTCCCAATCCATGGGGATGGAAACAATCTTTAGGAAGAAATTGTACATTCCCAGCAAGCAGCAGTTAAGACTCAGAGAATTTCAAAAGCATGCATGAACTTTTACATGCAAATGATAAAATATATACAGTTTCCAGTGGGCATGTGCAGGTCAGAATTTTAATATCAAGGCATAACTTCCAGCCCACACTGAGATCAGGTTAAATTTTTGCAGACATCTGCAAGTCTGGCCTTCCTGTGATGATCAAGGATCTCTCTGCAACACTTTATTTTAAAAAGTGCAACTCTTAGATATGTAGATTGTAATATTTATGATGCATAGAGACTATAGTTTGAGACTAGCACAAGGTTGTAAAAGTGCCCCTGATACTCTGTCCACCCAGATCTGTTAATTCATCTTCCAGGAATTAAATGTAGAAGAAATAATTGATGCTATTTCCTGAAAACATAAAGAACTCCTTTTTTTCTTAATGGTGACAAAAAAGAACATTCAACTATATGAGTCTGGATCCCTTCCAGTTAAACAAAGGACATGAATTTTCTTAATTAGGGAGTAATTGGATTCTGCCTCTCAAGCAAATTACAGACTTTATATCATAAGGAAATAAATTATGGGAGAAAAAATTGCTGCAAGCTCTAGGTGAAAACGTTTATTATATCCATAGCTCTGCAATTCGCTGTAGTAAACTTCAGCAAAATGGAGTTGCTGTCAATGAGTCAAATCTATGCTTTTTAAAATTTTTCTTTCAGTATTTATATTTATGTATGTGTGACAGAAAATGTAAATCTTTCCTGTGCTTCAGAAACTTCTCCCATGACCTTGCCTTGTTTCTGTGTAAAATGTCACGTATCCGCAAAGTTGAAAGAATAATTTCTCAGCTAACAAAGCAATACCTCAACAATTAACTGAAAAGATCTCCCAGTTCCATAAATGAAAACTGCAATATAACTCTATATGGGAAAAAAACTCCATGCAAGAAGTTTATAACATACCTTAAAAGTGGTTGTACTCAACATGCTTATGCTTCACTCTGTAACAGTGGAAAAACTGGCTTATAACTGGAATAACTGTGAAATGGCTACTAGCAAGGATCTGGTACTTAATCTACTAAAACTGGAGTCATATTAAAATGGGAGAATACTGTACATAACGCACATATTAAAAAAACCAACCCAAAACAAAGCCTGAAAACACATGGAACAACTCTGTTCCCATGAGTCTGAATTAATATGTGTGCAAGGATTGTGAATTTATTACCTGAAAAGGTAAGTAAAACCATGAGGAATATAATAAAGGAACAACAACAAGCTAATTAAGACCTGTTGTGGTAGATTACCCTGGTAAATTTGTTTGTCTTGACTCTTACCAGCAATGAGTCAAATTACAGCATATCTGACTTATCAGGTCTGTAGGACTGTGTTTGGTATTGTGGGAAGGGTTGTTTAGCTGGGAAAGATGGCATGCAGCAGTGTAGCAGATAAATTATGAAGTGATAAAAATTCTATGCAGTAACAAAAATTTTCATGAGCTAAGACCTAGTGGTGATCTTTGACACTACAGAACAGTGTAAGCTTCAGTCTTATACATTTATTTTCATTTTTACCCTGTTGTAAATAGTAGGTGAACTCACTGATGTCTTAAAGCTAGAAAACAATTTGATTCAAACATGAGGTGAAATCGGCTAAGTGAATTTGAAGAGAAGTAATAGAAACAGTGTGAAATTGCAAGGTCACATGGTTAGGGACTAATTGCAAGCATTTCTGCTATCAGTGAGTAATAAGCAACACGAGTGTATTAATCAGCTGCAAGATGATTGTGTTTCAGCTGTGATATGGCAGTGAAAATGGTAAACATGCTGCTCAGGTGACTAGTAAGGCTGCTGTACTGATAAGACCCCCTCAGCTGGACTGCGTGTGTAGTACAGGTCAGCTAAATCAGACTAAGTGAAACTGGAGCATGTGCAATGCTCAGGTGATTTGTAGAACTTTACACACTGGCTAAGGAAACTGCATTCTGGCAAGGTGTTGAAAGAGCCGTGCCTGTGTAGCTGCAGTAGGCAGCACATATCAGGATGGCTAAATGCTTGAATTAAGGTACAGTGTTGGCGGGGGAAAACAGCTCTAAACCTGCTAATGAATAAGTTTAGCCTGGAAATAATGTTGGGCCTTAGGAGGCAGCATGATACGTTTGCTGGCAGGACTGTATGGTGTCAGAGTGTCAGCTTGTTTCCAGGCTTTGGGTCCTGCTCACACAGGTGGCTTTCAGACAAGGGGAGGAATTGTTGTAGCTGGGAGGCTTTCACAGCAGTGCTCAGAGTCCCTTCAGCTTCATATCTTTAATTGCAGCTGTAAAGTGGCAGAAGAGTGGAAGTCTCCCAATCAGACTAATTTTATATTTTTTTTGTTTGTTTTTACTGTTATTCTGACAATGAAGTAATTTTCTTTGCCTTAAAAAACAAGGGTTTACAGAGATTGTTTTTCTGATGGGATATTTACTCTGACTAAAAAACAAGTAACTTGTGAACACCTATCACTTTTCTTTATCATGTAGGAAGACTAATATTTAAGGAATGTTTGCAGGGGTTTTATGCACTACAGACTTTGGATCAGAAACTTATTTATTGTTTCAGAAATTTCAGTGAATACACTTCCTTCACTGAGGCTGTGTGCATAAGACTATAAAGACGTAAGTCTTTCAGTCATTTCTGGGATATTATGCTTCTAATGTACTTCTGTTGATCTTCCTGCATACATTTATTGTTTCTGATTTCCAACAGCGATATCTTGTGCTGTTCCCTTGAATTCCCCTGTGATAAGTCTGCAGACCTCTTGTCATTTTCATTTATTTTCCTTTGTCTCCAGCCTCCTTATCTTGTCCTTTCATCATTAATGCCACCTAAACTTAGTTCTCTTTTGAGATTTACTTTTTCTTAATTTGGTGTGGGATCTGCCTTCACTGTCACGGTTTACCTCTGAAGAAATTCTGATAAGCCCTTTAGGGATGAACATATCTGGAAATCATGTCATAGATATGTTTTTTTTTCTTTCCTCCTAAAGCAAGGTATTTGGTTCAAATTTCCCCATTTTTATGAGTAAAAAATTGAGACAATGAAAAAGAAGGTAACATATGTCTTTGATATCAGAAAGTCATTTTCCCTGTAGGAGATACAGTGGGTGCTCCTATTAAAATGTGTTTTGAGCATACAGAGGACATGGATGTGAAGTTAGCTCAGACCTGCCTTGTTACCAATGACTTCCTTCTCTTTTAACTACAGAGATAAAACTGCACTTGTTGCTGTCCTGCTCTGTGTACAACTCTGATACCCCATGAAACCTCCTTTTGCTCAGAGGAAGAATTAGTAATTAATTTTCTTGAGAAGTTCTTCATGGTAAATTGAGTATATTTCAATCTCATTGCAGCAGTATTTTTCTGTAGTGCAAGAATGTCTTGGGTTTGTGGGTAGTGTACAACTTGTACTCTCATGATAACTAATAATAATCCACTAGGGTTTCTTCTCTATTGAGAAGGCTTGAATTCAAAGGACTGCAAGGGCACCAAATAATTTAGCAAGCTTGGAGGCAACAATGTTATTTTCTTGGTGTTTTCTTAATGCTTGAGCTGAAGGTTTCTCAGCCTCCACATTTCTTAAGCTTTGGAGTGATACCATCAGCCAGTGTTGAAGTTGGGAATTGTTGACTGTCAGTAGCAAACATTTGGTCATGAAAGTTTGACCTTGATTTTTCTGTGCCTGCTTAAGGGTAAAAAGAAGGAAGGGCAGTTGCTTTATGTTCATGGTGGTTCTTAGCAAGTGTTCTTGAGTTTCCAGAGCTTGTGTGTTCCTACTTGAATTCTGCCTGAACTGAGGCTTTACTGATATTTGCTGAAGAATCTTTAAGCATCTTCTTAGGGAGACGCAAACAAATAAAGCCAAAAATGCTTTGCTCTGTTGTGATTCTCTCTTTATGGCATTATTTAAGATGACTGCAAACATGACTTAAGCCTCTCTACCTGAAAAGACTGAAAAAGCAGTTCTTTCGTAGCTATAGCTGGTTTTCATTGCAAGGAAATCTTATTTCAGAATACAACTGATAATCTGATTAAAATTTGGATGGATTGTGAGTCTGTTTTGCACATGTAATAAAGTCACCCATGGCTTAAGAATGAAAATGCTTGAACCTGTTTCTCCTCCAATTGCAGTTTAGTATAAAGTTGATGGAAAGCTGGGCATTTTCAATTCAAAATTCTCAAAAGCGGAAGGAAGGTCCCATTTTGTGAACAAATAAAGTGGAGCTTCTGACAGGCCTCTCCCATTTCTAATGGCTACTAATGTAAACTAGGTGACATATTTATGCTTTCTGTTGTTTGTTTAGGATTGCTGTTGGGTGTCTGGGAGCCCTAGTGTGCTGTGTTTAATTCAATGTACTCTTAAAAGGAAAGGTTGTCTGTATTGACCTGAATTGGTGAACGAAGGCAGAGGAGCACCAGGTGCAGCCATACACCACGAGAAGGATCCCCTGCTGATGTCTGTGGCCTTGGTGGAGGTTTCTTGGCTTCCTGCAGGAGTGGCACCTCACAAACAACACAAGGCATCACACGCAGACCACTGTGGCTGAGTGAATGTGCTGATATCTTGACAACATGCACAAATAAAGGTTTATACCCAGGGAGAAGCTGTTCTCAGTTAGTGAACTGAGAAAACACCAGAACACTGAGAATTTTTTTAGAGACCCACGTTGGGAAGGATTAATTCCCCCAAAGAGCTTTACAGTTCCCATTATTCTCGAAGAGTCACATGTTCTTGCATTTGTAAGTGCCGTGCTTGCTGCTCTGCTGGCTCATCTCTTACTGTCTCACAGAGCCTACAGAGATGGATCAAAATGATCTATTGTCCTTCCCTCACCAAGGGTAAAATTCACTAGTTTCACAGGAGTGAGGCTGCTTTGGGCTGCAGTGCCTAAGAAAAAAGTTGAACAGATATGGGGTGATAAACCAAGATGTGCTGTTTCTTCAGCCTCAGTCTATTCTCGTTTGATGCAAGCAAAGTAGTTTGATTTTCATTATAGTGGGCAAATCTAAAGGAAGATGCATGAAACAGAAATGAACTATATCTGTAGAATCTAATTTAAAGCTAGAAAGATTTTCCTTTTTCTTCTTAATTAATGCAGTGTATTTTCTTTCTCTTCCTCAAAGTGGCCTTAGAACTTTACAATCTGTCCTAAAATGTCGCTAGAAATGCATGTTGGCCATGATTTACAGTTTTGATGTGAAAATAGGTTATCAAGCATTGACAAGGGCCATTTGAAACTGCTGCTGCAACCCCTTAATTATTTAATGGCTGCTGAAGAACCAGTTCTTTATTAGAGCTCTGACATTTGAAAAATTTCATTCAGATTTACCTGCAGGCTCAAGCATGCTTTTATCTCATTAAAAAAAGTCGAAAATGTTAATGGAGAAATAATTGATAAAATCAAAGAAATTGGGCAAGGGAATGTGAGTGCACTGAATTTCGAAGCATGTAAGTAGTAAAACAGCAGCACTGTATCCAGTGATGGCAAAGCTTATATTGGCCTCCAAAGGAGGCTCCAGAAGCAACAATGCTCCTGAGATGTTCTTTACAATGCAATGGAAACAGGAATGTTCCCGGAATGGATGCTGTGAGATGAACCTTCTCCAATAACTGATTTAAAATGTTTGTGAAAGTTCCTTTCGGAAGGCCATTTCCCTGCTATTTGTCATACAGTTTCTGTCTTTTCATCTTGTTAATTACAGGGATGTTATTTAAGACAAGGTTCTGCCAGGGTCCTGATTTCTGTCCAGATTTAAGGATCTGTTTTCTTTTTTCACAGCCACTGGTGTCATAGTATGAGTAGGAATGCTGATACCAGTTAGGGGAGTGTGTAATGGGGAAACTGAAAGTAGTTTAACTCTTAGTCTTTAGTTGTAATCTGCCACTCGAACTAAATAATATTTTGCTGTCCCTCCCCATCCTTTTCTTTTTTTTTCATCTTGCAGAGTTATTTCTAAACTATAAACCTGATCATACAAAATACTTAGAAATGTCAGTGTGCAAGAAAGTTAAACTTAATGCAGTGTAATTTCCCCTATTTGTAGGTATTGACTGCTGCAGTCTGAGCAAATACAAATTTTGCATCCATTAACAGATGGAAAAGTATGCCAATACTGAAGAAGTTACCAGAAAAATGGAGCCAGGATCTTAGCTGAGATGCATAGTGGTGGGAGAAGGAGTGAGTGCTCATGCACGGAAACAGGAGTGGCTTGGATTAGGTATATATAAAAAATCCCTGGTTATGAGATAATTAATAATTGGAACAGGTTTGCCAGGGAGGTTGTGGAGTTTTGGAGGTTTTCAAGCCCCAGGCAATCTGGCTTGGTCTCACTTAGCTTTGGGCAGGAGGCTACATCAGCTCTTCAGGTTCCTTCCCACGTAATGGTTCTCTGATTAATAAAACCTCCTGTGTTGCTTAATAACTTTCATGTTAGTATATTCTGCAAGAACTGCATTAAATATGGAGGTGTCAAAATGATTGGTCAAATTAAATGTAAGGTAGGAGTGAAATTTTCTCTGTAGTAGTTTAACCTGGTTCTCCTCCAAGTTGCAGAATACAAAATCAGACCAAAGATTGCAAGTAAAGAACATGGCTCTATATGGGTGTAAAATAATCTGGTTTAGAAAAAAATTAAAATTTTTATTTTTGAGGGTTTTCAACATGCCTGTCTGATGTATTAGTTTTGAAGAATGAAGCAATTTTTTTTTCCATTAGAAAGACAAAGAATACAATCAATTATCTTTTTGTGAGTCCACTTTTTCTAGTGAATTTTCCACGGAAAGTGAGGGTGAGTACCCTACTGAATTTCATTGTGGGTAACAAAACAGTAGAGCTGTATGAAATTTCTTTCAATTTTGAAATGTGCTCTTTTTAGTCATAGTTTCTAGAACGAGTCTTTCTGATTGACTTTCTGAGACAATTTATTCTGGTAAATTGCATCCCTTGTTTCAGTTTGTGCTGTGAATTAAAGAGGAGGCCTTTCAGACAGCTCGGAGCAGTTTCTGATACTGATCTAGAAAAGGCAGTCAGTGGTTGTCTTGGAGGGTGTTGTGATATTTCCTTCCTAGCAGGGTCATATTTGACTGCTGCTGTACAGACATGGGGATTTATGGGTAATTCTGTGTAATTCACTGTAGTGAGTATTTGTTTTCCTTTGCTCACTCTTTGCTGCTGTCCTAGTTTGGACAAATTTGGAGGAGAATATCCTCTGATAGAAGTCAGGTTGCAACCACCCCTCCCCCCCAGGTTCGGGGGAAAAAAAAGGTGGGAAACAAGGTAGGAAACTCTACTTGTTTGGTTTTTTTTTTAATTATTATTTGAGCCGAGAATAACTCCAGCCCTTCAAGGCATAACTTGTCAAAGAATCTTGGTAAGCTGTTAATGTTTTCCTCAAACAATGCAATCATCGCTGACTTTGGNTTTGGAGGAGAATATCCTCTGATAGAAGTCAGGTTGCAACCACCCCTCCCCCCCAGGTTCGGGGGAAAAAAAAGGTGGGAAACAAGGTAGGAAACTCTACTTGTTTGGTTTTTTTTTTAATTATTATTTGAGCCGAGAATAACTCCAGCCCTTCAAGGCATAACTTGTCAAAGAATCTTGGTAAGCTGTTAATGTTTTCCTCAAACAATGCAATCATCGCTGACTTTGGGACCTGCCATTTCCAAATTTTGCCATGGAAAATCAGACACATTATCTTTCACAGAACAGAATCATATACTTCGAGTATTTTGTGATTCTGAGGTATTAATCCAGAATTAGATCCAGAGAACTGTTCATCAGCATCCAAAAGCGGCAATAAATAACAAGACTATTGAGATGCGTTTTTGTTACCAGTGGTCAGAAAGAGCTGGATTTTTTTACCTCTGTGACTAAAATGAGAAACATTGTATCTGAAAAGTAGTCTATTCTCATGGTTACACAGCCTCCCACAGTTACAGAAACGTGATTGCTGAATCTGGGATCCATTACAGCATAACCTGATTTCTTATTTTGCGTTGTTTAATAGTTCACTGATTGTATATCATCTGTACCACTTGTGAAGCTTTAGACCATGATTTCACACAGTGTGAGACTCTTTTTTTTTTTAATAGTAATAGCAAGAAGAAATGATTAGACATGACCCATATAACTCTCCAGCACTGAGTGCGGATTATTTTTGGGGAATTCTCTGTATCAAAGGCCATTTTTTCTGGTGCTTATTCTCTGGAAGAAAAGATTAAATGTGTTCTATTTGCTATTGCTTTCTGCATTGCATTCTCTTGCTCCAGTTTCTTTGGCCATGAGTTCTAATATTGCCAGGCATTGGGAATTTTATGGAAGCATCTGCTGTCAGCAGTATGAGAATTTGGCTCCATAGTCACAGAGTTCTAGAGCACTCTGACTCGATGTTGTTGGTCTGTAGCTAAAATAGCTACGTCAATTTGCACAGAGTCAGAAATAGCTGTGGTGGAGCCTGATGGGACACCAAGAAACAGATTCACTTTTCATCAACTGCAGGTCATCCCATAGGCAATACGCTACATTGTAAGGGAGAATTACAGCTAGATAAGAAACAGTTGTTTTGGATTATTTTCCAAGATTTCCAAGGCTTTCTTGCTTAAAAAATGTGCTAATAAAAGAATGTGATAACATAGTCTCTTTTAACAGATTTTCCAGTTAATCAGTATAAACAAGCCTAGCTTGTACGCAAATATTGAAGACTGGTAGGTGTCCTTATTCAGATCAGGAGTATGAAATACAAGCTTTACTCTGTTCAAGTAAACATTTAACGCAGTGTTTAAAAGAACTAAAAATTAGATAGTAAAATGTAAACAAATGTATTTGTGGTCAGGTTAGGTATGTAGGACTCTAGATTCTAATCTGACTCACACTTTCATGATTAACGGTCGTTAAAACTTGAAAATTCTATCAAAAGAGGTGTGAGGTTTTGAAAATTAGCACAGAGTAATTAAAAATATTTTATCATAAACTTTTCCACTATTTCTATTAAAACCTCCCACATTTAGTCCAGAGATCTAGAAAAGAAAATGTTACGGTGAGGAACTGCAAGGACAAGAGCAAATTAAACATAAAAATGCCTGTGGTCTATGCAACCTCCATTCACATTCCAAGCTGTAGGTGAGGCGATCATCCTTAGTGTGCTTAGGAAGAATTTTGATTGGAGTATCTGCTTATATATAAGTTTTTAGCATATTTTAACTGGTCTTTATTCCATTTAAACATGAGGACATATAAAGTGGTCACAGCCTGACAGTTCAAGAAGTGTTTGGGCAATGCTCTCAGGCCCATGGTGTGACTCTTGGGGTGTCCTGTGCAGGGCCAGGAGCTCGACTTGGTGATTCTGATGGCTCCCTTCCAAATCAGCAAATTCTATGATTCGGTGAATATTTCCTAGATGGTTTTCTTTTAATGGATATATTATTAATCTTTATAAATTATGATAACCCCTGCCAGATGCATGATTCTGAAACATACAAGAATTCCAAAGAAGAAACCTGATTACTTGAACATGTAGGATTAAATAATTTGCTTCAAAAATGATACCAGCATCTTTTCCTCTGAAGAAAACCTTTCCATTACTTCTGATTGTCATCTTACATTGATAAATCAATATTTGATGTTAGAAGAGTTAAAACCAAGCCTTATTCTTCAGAGGCACGTGCCCAATGCCGAAGTGGAAACATTCAACATATTTACTATCACTTTTTGGTTTACCACAAACATTATATGACAGGGAGGGCAGCGGAAGCTTTCGTTAATGGTGTGAACCCATGAGCTGAATTTTTTAGGCTGTTACTGAGCCTTTGCATTGCTTTTCAACTGCTGTGTGTTCCACATAGTGTTGAATAATTTGGGTATAAGAAAACAGTTCTGCAAAACTTCAGTGGAAAAAGAGGCACAACTCAAAAAAAAAAATCTACCGTGTTATGTAATATCAAAGGTTCCAGTAAGCAAGCAGGAGAGTAAATGACAAATTTTGCCAATTCGGTAGCTGCCAAGCCAAATCGTAGTAGTTACGGGGGAAGTAGCAGGATTTTCCTTTCCAAGAGTTACAAGATTTCCTAGTTTTGTAAATTCAAATTTTTTGTCTGTCACTGCATATATATCAATGAAAAAGAATTATAAATCAAGTGAATAATTAAAGTTGTAAGTACTTGGGAATTCTGAATCCATGTCACTGCTATCCAGCACAAATGGAATTTGAAAATGCTTTGGGGTCAGCATTTACACTGTCTGGTTTAGAGTCCATGAAATAAATCATTATAATCAGCTATGAGTTCAGCACTTGTTACTTCTTTCTTATGTTTAGTACAGCAACAGTCTGAGAATAAATCAGATGAGTATAGAATATTTTGTTATGTGGTTGGAGTTCAAAAGGAAGAAGGTGAATTATAAATGCTTGAATTAAATATAAACCGACACCTCAAAATCTACATGAAATATTTATTTTTATTAGAGGATTTCTAATTTAAAGGTATAATTACTGAAATCCAGGGAGGTTTTACCAGTGAAGTGGAAAAAGGCTTGATTGACAGACCATAGCTTGAAAATTCATCACCCCATGCACAAGCTGAAAATTCAGTGCATTTTGAGGACAAATTGGGAATGGTAGATTTTACCATTTGCTTATATATCATATACATCCAAGCTTTGGAGTCCTTTATCTTTAAAATTACATTTTTTTTTTTTTTTGGTTTCAGCTTTAGTCATCTCTTAGGTTGCCTTTCATGTAAAATGAAAATATAGGACAAAAATAGTATTACCTTACATAAGAAATTGTCCTTATATAGGCAGTAGTGGAGTTTAAGAGCTATGTAGGCCTTGTGCTGACATTTATTCTTGGGGTAAATTTCATAATGTACAAGTCAACTTTTAACTCTGATTAGTTCACAGGTACCTAAGTATGGGAGAAATCATTTCTCCTGTAACTTATTTGTGTGAATAAATGCAAATAGCTGCAATTACACCCCCCCATGATTTTGAATTTCAATCGTCTTGAAGATTCATGTCAGTAAAACTGAATGCATGAATCTTTGTAGAGAGAAAAGCCAAAAAGAATTTGTGTATCCCCAGAAAACTTCAATGGACATCAGAGTGAATATACTTGTTTCTTTCTTAGTAGCATTTTCTTATAAACTGGTTGTTTTTTGGGTTCTTTTAAACACTTAGCCACTGTGGTGGAAAAAATGGATACTGTGTCTCTAAAATCATGTGAGATATCTATATCTATATCTATCTCTCTATCTGTATCTATATCTTTGTACACTCTGAGTATCTATCAAAACTTAACCACCCCCCCCACAAAAAAAAAGTAGTTTTGTGAGCTTAAAGAACGTGTGTCACCTGACAGGCTGAGTTGAAAGGATTAAGGTGTAGAGAAACAGAGGTAGCACGAGAGAGAGATCTTTGATTTATTCATTACTTTGTACTGCAACAATACAAGCAAAGTAAGGAAGCAGTTTTTAAGTAATAAGTAAACAATTTCCATTTTAAAAAGAAGATTAAATGCTGAGTTTTATTAAGGATTTGCCCCTGCTACCTACCTCTCCACTGAAATTTTTAATCTTTTGTACATTGGCTTTGCTGTGGAAACTAATCAGTCTGCAGTTCATCTCAGGAGACAGAGTCAAGAGCTTGAATCCTGTGCTCATTTCTGAGGTGGTGTGTGGTAATCCAATTAGATTGCTGCTTCTGCTTACTGAATTTAAGCCTTATCTCTGTTGAGACTGCTGAATAAAAATCTTGACATATTTACCAATTTGTATGACCATTTTTTTTGGTTAGTTCTCAAATAGTTCTGTCTTTATGTGAGAGTTCAAATGGAATGTTTCAGTTAATCCTTTGGAAAAAGCCTCGATGCTCTGCAGCGCACTTTGTTATTGGTTTTCAGGTTGATTGAAGTGGTCACACATTTTCCTGAGGGTACCGTGCTGTTATCTTTGCCTTTACAGGGTCATTTCTTCATCTTCATTTATTGGCAATGTAGACATCATTACTTTACTGTTTTCAAGGGTCGTGGAGTTCCTGTAGGTTATAAAAAGCTTCTCAAATTTGTGTTGCAAAGCTTCTGAAGAAAGGCCCAGAGCTCAATGGTAAGCTGTGGCTGTAAACAGAAATAAGGGGTTTCTGCAGTATTTGACTTTGAGCTAACCTAATGTGGTGTATAAATCAGATTTTATCTTTATTTGATTGCTGAAGATACATAATGATCTCACCTTGAAAATAACCTAAATTGGTATTCCACTCACAGGAAAACAAAAAATTGAGTGTACTTTGAATGATAGTCTGTATCTTGAACACTTGCTTCCTTTTGTTTCTTGCAATGATGTGTACTCTATTACCAAAACATATTGTCTAACACTGATGAAGGAGTAATTAATCTATAGCTAGAAAACACGATAAAAATAACTTGTTAACACCAGGTAATTGCATTTCTTTCATGATACATTTATGAAAGTGAATTCAGCATCACTGTAATAATAATATGTAATGAATTCAACCCTTTAACAAAATAACTTCACTTAGAATTTAGTATTGGAAATACAGATTTTTACAACTCGATTCAGTATATCAGCTTTAGCAAATGTTAGACACATCTGAAGCCACTATACATTTTTCCAAATTAATTTGTAATATATGGATTTTCTGCAGTGACTACAAACCAAGTTCCTTTGTCAAAAAGGTCTTGTTTTTTGCTTTTTTAACTTCCTAGGAGGGTGTTACATAATCTTAAACAGATGAAAGGAAATAGCTTTTAATATGCTTTATTAAAATTTACAATTCTCAGGCTAAAGGGAAAATCTGATAAGGACTGGGCAGCTTCTATACTCTAATGTTTCCTAATTAATTGTTTTCTTATTGGTGTTTGGTATGTCCCTCTTCCAGATCTGTTCCATCCACATGGCATTTTTTTTGCAATTATATTGCCCTTGTGAGCCCTTTGTGGCATGATCCATCATTTTTCATTTCACTTCCAGTGTCTGATAGTCAAAGTAGGTTGTGAGTTGGTTGTGCAATATAAAATGTTTAATTTTGTTAGTGTTCTTATTGCATGAAAAATTCTGCAAACTCCTGATTTGTTGAAAGCTCACATGTGTTCTATCCTCTCAGTGCAGTGGGCCTGGAGGGGGATCCAGTCAGATGCTGCTATTAGTCTAGAAACAAATATATCATAAAATCCAATCCTACATTAAACTTATAGTGTCTAGTGGGCTGTATGAGAGCAGTCTGGACTATCACAAGATGACAGGAAAAGCACATGTGTATATATAGATGAGAGAGAGAAACTTTTATGGGAGAAGGGAACGTTTTCCCACAGTAGGAATGTTCGCAAAGTGTTTATGTAGAAATGGAAACATTTCTTTCTCAAAGAACAATTGCTCTCTTAGGACACATATCTTGAGTGTTCAGGAATATTCTGAACGTATTTTCCCCTTTCATAGGAGGAGAAAATTCCCTCCAAATCCAAAGGTTTCTCTGATTCTCTTCATCTGAATGCAGTGAAGACCAATGTTGCTGCTAAGGTACCATGTGAATTTCGGTTTGAGGCTGTTTTACAGCTATTGCTGGACAAACAGGTGTCTTGTTATCCTTCCACTCAAGGTCTGATTCTGTGCTGCCGTGGCAGAAATTAGGATTGATGATGCATTATTGTTGCATGCACGCTTTCCTCCATGACACACACGTTTGTACACTCATTTGTTCCTCTGAGATTTTGCTTCTGAACAAGAATGCAAATCTTTCTTTGATGTTACACAAGACAATGCATGGTTCATCACAATGAACTCTTGCCAGCAAAATCCTGGATAGACTAGATTAAAAATAGTCTTGGTCTTGGATTGTGCAGTATTAGTCACTGATGGTAAGCACAGTGGTAACTTCATGATAGCTTAAGATCAAGACACAATCAAATCAATATAAAAATATAGTGGTACTTAATCAGCCACTCATCAATAGCAACACATTCATATAAAGATAAGCTGCTTCTCTTTCATGTGTTTTGCTTGGACTGCTATGTGAGCCTGTGATTTTACAGGGCAAATTCAGAAAGAATGGGAAGTGAAGCTCATTCCCAGCATATAGTAGACTTCCAGTAAACCCCACCCTGTACTGCATCCAACGCAGCTGTTGGAGAGGTGAAACTGCATGTGGCACTGTAGGCTTCTTCTTGCCCTGTGCTGAAAAAACTATTAGTGCTACTGCAGAAAAATACATAGAGAGTAAGCACTTTATTTTTTGCAATGCAGTTTTTGAGCTGTATCATAAAACAAAAGTAAGATTCTCTTTTATACTCTCAAAATGAAAATACACACAAACAGACAACTTGATTGACAGGCAGGGTGTTCCGAAAACTCGGGAAACTTGTTCTCCACAGGAATGCTGGCTGTTGGTTTTGGGTTTTGAATAACAGGCTTTATAACTGCTGAATACAATGCAAAGAAGAAGGTACAATTTGGCTAAAATTGAGGTTTGAACCTGACAAATTATTTGCTGCTTGAATCATAAAGGACGGTATTCCTGCAATCTGAAATTAGTGCCAAATTAATTACTAAACAAGGTTAGGAGAGCACTGAAGTGGTTAATCGCATGCCATCTGCTTGCCTGCCATATCTGATTCATGACGTGGAGGAGTAGGGTTCAGACCACCATCCTTCAGGTGTCTCTTCGCACAGGCAGAGAGAAAATATGTCTCTTGCATGTTTTTAATACAGATTCTGTTCTTCCTTTCCTGTCTGTAAGGGACTGATTACAAGACCAGAGAAAGTAATTTTTGAAAGTCAGACAGCTTTTCTTCAGACTTGAATAAATATTTGAGTAGTGCAATGGTCTGAGAAAATGACTGCAGTGTGCTCATTCTACCCCAGGTGGTTTCTTCATGGTTTTTGATTTGAGGAAATAAAAAGAGGCTATTGTCCTTTAAATAGTTTGTACTACATCGCATTATCCCATATGGGGCACATACACAAAAATGGCTTGATCTACAGTCTTTGAAAGCCAGCACCCAGAGGCTGAATTTGTAATTTTAATTAAGCTGTAAATGCCTTCACAGCTCAGTTTGGTCTTTATTTCACAGAAACTTTTCAGTGCTTTCAGACTTTAGTAGCTTACTTTTGCGAGATTAGAAGCTGAGGAGAACTGCTAATCCTATTTTGCTCCTCACAGTCATAAATTATGACTGAGTCCTGTTGTACTTCGCATTTTGGGCTGCCTGACATCAGTAACTGAAGCAGGTGAATGGCTCATGGTTGGGGCACTGCCATACTAATGAGAGATAAGTGTTCTGGTTATGGTCTGTGTTGTTACAACTTCCTTTAGGACTGCAGAAAGCCACCTGGCTTCTTGCGAGTGAATTTCCTCACAATAAGATGAGGTTCAGCAGGATATTTTTACTTCAGAGGAATGTTGTAAAGACAAGTATTTGCAGAGTTTTGGGGTTACAATATGTTACAGCAGCAGATGCAATGTGAGTATAAAAGAGTCACCCTATCAATGCTGTACCATCAAAGTCTTTTGATGCCAACAGTTCTTGTGTTCTAGGTAATGATCTTTCAATTCTCAGTGGAAAACTATTAAACTCCATTATCCCCAGTCTCCTACTGTATGTGCTTGCCTTGTGAGCATCCTGTGAAGGGCAATGAATAGTTTTGTACTTTGTGAGCAAAACACCCACTTATTCACAAAGTTTTCATGTGTGCCCCAACTTCCGTTCAGCTGCAAGGAGAGTCTTCATCAAAAACCAGTGCAAACTGAGGAGGAACGAGGTAGGTGAGAGAAGAGTGAGGGGCTCTGTGTATCACAAAGTCACAACTCAAAGCCTACAATTAGGCTGTAAGTTCCTGTAAGGTCCTAATGCAAACTTCCAGCCTAATCAACAAAAATGAGTAGATATCAGCACAATACGTGGCTGGCTGCATTTTGAAAGCTGAGCTCTTTAGAAATATCAGTAGGAAGTCTTTACTGTGAAATGCTAATCTGATCATGAAAAACGCCTCTAGTAAGGTGTGTTTCATTTTTAGAAATTATGTTCTAAATTTTGTGGATTTATATGGGTTTTTTTCATTATAGCACAGTATTCTAGGTAATCAGAAAAATGGTGAAGGAGGATTTCTGTAATAATCATTTTACAGAATACATATCTTTCTAAAACTACTCAGTCTGTTAAAGTCTGAGTTTTGCATTTGTGATTCACTAAGAGTCCTTCAGCCAACAGTGGGAGTTAGAGTGATGCAAAGACTTCAGAACTGGAAGTTGATTCTTTCCCAATCTTTGTAAAATCAGAATGAGGGTCTGGATAGAATGTCACTACATAAGGAAGCTGTAATCTCTCTTTTGAACCCATTTTTATCTATAGTATGCTGCCTACGTTCCTACCTTTCAAAGACTAAAATAAACAAGAATTCTGGAGATTCCACTATTGATATTGTAAAAATTATCCTTGAATGTGTTCATTTGAACTAAGATGTGCTTCTTGTAGCCCCAGCTAAATCATAATGGTGCCTCATGATTGTGCTTGTGTTGATTATAATTGTATTGCCAATTGCTGCCAGGTTGTACTAAGTGCATCACTAAAAAACAGACTTCTGTTTATTTACTGTTGTACTTGGCTCAGACTCAAAATTTCTGATGATTTCTTTTTTTCTCCAGTCATTCTTGGCCCAGACATTTCTCATTTAATGTATACAGAGCCGTCCATAGCAAATTCCCTTCTCCCAGCTGAATTTCTGAATACATCATCTTTAGAATCATTGTGTTCTCTCCTTTTAGTACTGGTTCATTCTCAGCAGCAAATCTCTATTTTCATTCCTTGTGTTCGTGACCACAGTCAGAATTTATTTCTGTGACATCTTGATCCATCTTTTTTTAAAAAAGATTTACCACATGATATTTTCACTGTGGCACTTCAGTCTTTTTGGTTTAGTCTGTAAAGCTGTGTTTTACTTCCTTATGATTTGCTGTTTTGTGCAGTAAATGTATTTTGCAAATATAAAGATCTCAAGAGCATCCTCTGGGTGAGTATGAACTTCATCAGACAGAGGTTTCACCTGTCTTCATCTGCCTTAGTTAGTATGGACATAGCTCTTCATAGTTACTGTTCATTGAGGTCCATTGGAACGTCAAAGGTGCATGAAACCTCTCCTTATGGCTTATTCCATATAAGTTAACAACAAAGAGTTTAAAAAAATGAGAATTAATTGGGTGTTACTCTTTGCTTGAATGTCATACTTGACTATTGTACTGCTAAGAGGGTAATAGGATCTTTGATTTTAATAAAACAGTTAAATGTTACCTGTGCTTGTCATTACTTACCAACACATTAATTTCCGTGGCCTCTTTGGTTACAGTGTTTTGGCAAACTTGAGATTTCCAGTGTTGCCCATGTATCAAACAAAACATCAGTAGACCTCTAGTTATGGGTGATATGGAATGAAGATTTACCATTAAAAACAGTTTTATCAGGAGGCTGACCTAAAGGGAGGAAAACTTTCTTGTAACTGAGGAAGAATTCAAGGATGACAGGTACAAGTGGAAAGAGTCCAACCATTGCACGACTCATATCCCTAGGGAATTACGTTTTGCCAGAGAGATGAAAAGAGGGTTCAATTATGAAAATCAGGCAGTGGGCAGAATAGCTTAAGTGCTGGTCATTTTAGAAAAGAAAAACAGTTCTTACTAAAAGAACTGTGTAATTATGCAAAACAGGAGTCTCTTTCCCTACTTGAAAGGTGAAAATCTCAGCACGTGTGTTAAGGAAGGATTTTTTTCCAGGACATTCTCATTCATGTCACTGGAGAAACAGGGCACTTATGTTTACATTCAGTACCTCATTTGGAAGATGTTGTTTCTAAATCCTGCCCTTTGGGTTGTATTTGGCATTGTTTTACCATAAAATTCACAGACATTATTTCTACAGACTTTTTAATGAGTAGACTCCAGCCTGGGAAATACTTCTCACTTCTGCCAGAATAGTCAGATGCAGAGAATTACACCTGAGAGTTGTTCAGAGCTCTTGCTAATGTAACACTGAGAATTATTTTGTGCCTTTTACTGTGTTTTTTGGTGTGATATATTTGTTACGATATATTAAATTTTCCACATTTTTGTTTATTTATGCTGCCCCAGAAAAGCATAGGAAGGAAGGTACTAAAAGTCCAAAGAGAAATTCCTTGAAAATGAGGGAAACTGCAGAAAATTGGATAAAGGCCTTTTCAAAAGAAGTGACAAAGTTCATAGCTTAATTACAATGGCAAGATTTAATAAACATTAGTTTCTTAGCAAAAGCTGCAGAAGACAGAAGATTGCGGCTGAGTGATGACATATTTTGGTACTAAATATAAAATAGAAAGTAGGTATCATTGTCATGTCATCTTTAGGAATTTTCAAAGCAAAGTAATGATTTTTTTTAAAGATTAACATTTTCCTCCTCATCATCAAAAAATAGCAAGGTGAAATCAGAGGCAGAACTCTGGGCTGAATACAAGACTGGAACAAACAATCCTGCTGGGACAAAACCTCACCAAATGCCATTTTGTGTATTGTGGCCCAGTGAAATTGGCTGTTTGGGCTGTGCTCGTGCAAATACACAACTATGGAAAAGCGTGGTAGGAATGACGTCAGTTACATCGAGTTGCATAGGGACAGTTACAGACAAATTCCCACTGTGTGAGAGAGAACAAAAGGAAGATATTCAGATACGTTAAGAGTTAGTTACAGCACAGCTCAGCAAGGAGCATCAGGATGTGCTGGAGTACAAAAAGGTGGTCTGCAAAAGGCAATGGAACTAATCACTTCCTTTCAGTAAATATGGGTTTGTTTACCTCGTTGGACCAGAGTGTACAAAGTGCTGAAATGCCACAAACAAAATGAGTAAATCTCAGTAGAATGCATTAAGAGATGGCATAAATATCTTTTAAAGGTTGGCTTTCTTATCATTTGTAAACAAAAATTCAGCCTTTCATGTGTGTAATAGGTTTTTAGTCTGTTGGCATCTTGATTGTTATAGTTGTAATATAATCACTACTCTGTGAACTTTGCAATAATCTGCTTTGTTCATTTGTCTATTTTAAGAAGGAAAGCTGATATGAAAGCCAATTATGAGTTCCCTTGATAATGGACTTTCTTATACCAGAATTTTTTATACTACTTTGACAGAGTGCATTGTTAATATAAAGAAAGTTCTAGAACTGCATAAACCCCTCAGATCTGTCAGACATTTTCTCAAATGTAAAATAACATATGTTTAGAACTCCTACTCTGCAGAACCAAGACTTTATAAATAACCCCATAAAATTGGTAGTTGCTCATTTATCTCTCTTACTAAAGAAGATCCTAAAGATAGGTAATGGACTCTGACATATATGAGCAATGCAAAAAGTTCTTTTCTTTATTTGTGGATAAAACAGGAAATTTGTTTGGACTGTATTCAGAGAAAGCTTTTGTCAGGATTCATTCACTTTCCCATCATTAAAATGCTAATACCTACCCTTATTATTCTAAGTATAGACTGGACTACTTTAGCCACCTTTAGATTGACATTTCACTTAAACCGTGTCTTTCCCTTTGCCACACTGCCGACGAGAAATATGCAAATCAGGAATTTGTTTCACAGAAAGAATTTTTATTGTTTTGGTTTTAAATCACAGTTGGAATCCTTTTTCACTTCTTTACATTTTCTGTCATTTAATAACCCCGTGGATGCAGAAAGGAAGCCCTCAGATAACAGAGTTATGTGCAGAATGCCCCTGCAGACGTGTGTCCATAGTTCCGCACATACATGGGCAGTAGAAATGTACCAATTCCACTTTGCAGAAAAGGCATTGGGAGACATTTCTTGAAACAGTTAAACTTTTTTAGTGTACAAAGTTTACTTTGTGCCAACAAGGTGTGAGTCTAGAATTCAGCTCCAGGTCTAATGCACACACTTCTGCGTTGTTCAGATGCCTTTGCTTAGCCAGCATTGTTTAATATAAACCATCCATTTTGTCAGAACAAACATTGTAGGCCACCCTGAACACCTTCCATTGGAAGATTCTTGGAGGTGTTAAATTAGTAAACCTTGTGGTTTTGATATTTGTTTGTACTGATAAATAATGAACATCTGTATGTTCGAATTGTAATTACGAAGAGACCCTGAAGACCGAGCTGAGCTTTGTGATTCACTGGGGTCCTTCCTAACCTAGTAAAGAAATTTTGCTTAATATGGACCTTGAACTTGTTGAAGTGGATGAATCTGGGTGGATTTTGAGCTCAAGATGTTAATGACTCACAAGAAAATCAACTTGTAAATAAAGTAGCTTAATTTTCTTAGTTTCAGTACTGCCAGCAATGGCAGCATTTGTGAATGCAGTTCTCTTAGTGAAGTGCTAAGGGAGTTGTACAAGCATGTTGTTGTTCACCTGAGGATACAGGAAATAATTGCAGAACCTTCTCACCTAACAGGTCGCTACAGAGACATAAAAGTGCCCAGAAATATAACTTAATGCTTTTTACAGTGTTTGACTATGGCTAAAGAGAAAACCTTGGTCTCTAGAGCACCCTCATCAGCACCACACTCACTCAAATATTCCTTCTCTGGTTTAGGGTAAGTGTCTGGAAAAACTCGGCATTCCTTATTTTTCTTCAGGAAAGGAAAAAATGGGAGATATTACTTCCTAAAATTTCCCAAGAGTATATGAATGTGTCTTCCTGAAGTGTGCATGACAGAATGGATGAAAAGGCTGTCCAGGTAAAAAGATGTACTGGATTTTTATACATTAATGCTCTTGGCTTTTGCCTTATTAAAGCTCCCAATGAACATTCTTGAACATGAGTTTGCCTTGTAAAGGTCATTCCAATCAGAAAGGAGTCTATTCCTGAAGCTACTATTTATTTATTTATTTTGTAACTATACTGACCTAAAACTATTTTACCTAAGAGTGCATGTTCAACAGATTAGAAGGACCACGGCATGACAACACAGCCAACAGACTGTGAGTTTGGTGGGGTTTTTTTGCTGTTGTTTAGGGAACGGTTTCACTCTTGTTATTTTTATTTGTGGATAGAAAGTGCTGTGTTGTTAGTGTGATGGCTGTGTGCAATATTCACTGATTAGTGCATTTCTTGGTGTGTCGAGATGGTGGTGCAGAGAAGTGGGGTGAATGTTCAGCTCAGAGCCAGTGCAGAGGAGGCTTTCACAGCTGACACATCAACAATGCCCTGTGTGAAGCTCTGTGCTCATAAGGAGAGTGTTGTTGGTAGTCGGGTAAGGGGATCTGAGAGCCTGGGCACATAGGTCCTGCCAGTCAGCACAGAGGGATTTAGAGTTCTTCTAATCTCGAGCTCATCAGAAACCTTGCCAAATTCTTTGGCATGAGGCTCTTTTAGTTAATGGGTATAGAGAATTATATTGACAGAACTGAAAGTTCATTTCAACGCTATTGCTATTGGATTTAGGTGGGAGATAGATGTCCAATTGTTTTATGTGCCTTTTATAGAGATCCACATGGGGAATGTGATGAGCTGTTCCCAAATATATATGTAGCTCTGTGTCCCACAGAGCAAGCTATCTGTGGGCTACTAAAGGTTCCAGTTCCAACTAATTAGCTACACAGGCCTAGTCTTGAACAATTCATTGAAGCTTTTGACTTCAGCAGAGGAAAGGAATTAATCCATGTTAGTCTGAAAAGTTCTGAAGTACCTGGATCATTAGATTGACTTAACTCTCTGAGTTTAATAAGAAACTTCAGTAAGACTTTCAACCTTGGGCTTCCATGCCAAGATTAACTCTTGGGCTGTAATTTCCACATTCTAATTTCTGACACAGGGTTTTGACACAGGTATAATGCCCACTTTTTAGAGTAGCTAAGTTTAATTCAGTTCTCAGGATTTCATAAAAATGATAATTGTATTCATAAACTACAAATGGTTTGGCTTTTGATCTCTGTATGAAAACTCCTGTCCCTGCTTATGTTCAGCAATAGTTAAGCAATGCCCAGAAGCATGCAATAACATAGTGAGAGTTCCCACTCTGATAGATATGAGGAAATTTCCTATAATATACTGCAGCTGAGAACCACAAGATTTCTCTAAATTTAGAGGTTGATATGGAGGTTTTACTGACCTGGGATAGGAATAGGGTAGAACTGAGCTAATATTAACTAGGGGTTTTTCGGGAGTTACTCTGCCACCAGTGCACAAAAGAACAACAACTCTCTACAGATTATTTCTGATCTGTATATGCAAATTATTTATTTGGATGACTTTTGGGCCCTCTCTGTTGGGATGTACTAATGAGGCTATGAGAATAAATATCTTACAGTTTTACCTGCCCTGTGCAGACAGACGAAGGGTGCTTCTGGTTGCACATCCTCCCCAACCCTGCTTGTGGCAGCTGTGTGTGAACGTGAGGGAAGGCAGCATGTGATTTCCAGAACACTATTTCCTGTTCCCTCTGGAGAAAGGACAACAGGCTGGACACTTCATTCAACATACAGAACTTAATATTTTCTCATGTTAACTGCACCTTAGCGCTCCCAAGCATTACTGTAAATGATCCTCAGTGTTCTGAACTGCAGGTCTTCTTCAAAAGGGTAATTTTCAAAGTATTTTTAGTAACTCCATTTATGCATCAGTATTAAAGCAATTTTTATATTGCCTTTGTGCTACCCATTTTAACTTATTCTTAGCTATTCTTAGCTAATTCTTAGCTAGTGCCTGGACCCCAGACCAATGACAATACTCTAGAAAGGGCACTTCCATTCTGGAAAGGTTTTCCTCAGTAAATGTCACACTGAAAAGAACAACAAAACTATTTGTTTACCTCACACCAAAACAAAGGCTATTATAGGATTCTTTTTACACTGTTTGCTAGTTCAAAATTGGCCACAAGAATGTTTATTTCCTTTAATAATCTTAATAATTCATTTTTTCTCCAACTTTGTACAGTAGTAACTTTTACACCCTGCTAAAGTTGGTTAATTCTGTGTGTTTATTCAAGCTGGGAACATTTTTTTCTGTGTTAACTGTGCTTAATAGACCCCTGAGATCATACAACAATATCTCCAAAATAAAGAGGTTTAATAAACTGTTGTGAGTGTATAATTTATTTGGGAACAGTTTATTTGGATTGATACACATGGCACTTAAAACTTCCAGACATCCATCTCCCATGTGAATCTCATTTTGAAGCCATTAGGTATAAGATTGAATAGATTGTCATTTTTGTCAACATAGACCTCCTTATTAAAAATTTCTTACATTTTCTCAGATATGCAAGGCTGTCAAGACTGGTTAAAACCCACACACATTCCTCCAGAATTTGTGCTTACATGTTTTGGAAAAAAGTGGAACCAAATTTTTGCCTCGTATCTGAATACTCTGACATAGTTCTGCTACATGTCATTAAATCAGATCTAGCAGAATGAGTTTCCTCTTAAAACATGGAGCAATTTTCTGCATCCTTATTACAGTAGGAGAAGAATAATCTTTTAGTGCAATGGTGGCATGAAAGCATCGCCTCACAAACACCTTTAAACATCAAAAGAAAATGCCTGTGGTCCTTTCTCTGTTGTCCTACTTAACAGGAAGGTTATGAGGTCTGGTGGCTGCTTCTCTCTTCCAGTCCCACCTGGTGTCTCTCCTGGCTGTTTTGTATTTGTCAGCAGGGTGACAAAATGATGCCAGGGCAGACTATGCTGGTTTTGACCCAGAGATTCATCTGGAAGCCATATATGATTACCATCAAATTATGAACCAAGACTGTTACCTGTGAAACGTGTACCTACTGCAGTTACAGGCCCGAATCTTTAGTAGGAAATGTTCTGGACCAGTAAATTTGTTTATCATCTAATTTATGTGTAACAATCAGTGTGAGTGGAGCCTTCTAGTAAGATTTGGACTGTTACAGGTACAATGGTGTATCCCTACTTTTAGTTTGATCCTGCAGTTCCCTCATGCATGTCTTCCATTCATACCCATTTCTTAAATAGGAATCATAAAAACATATTTACTAGAAATTTACCATCGTCTATCTTGTAGAAGTTCATAGAAATATCCTTTTTTACCTACAAGTATATATGTGAGCTATGTTTGATGCCATACTTAACATCTACATTTCCTTTCTTTACGTGCTTCTTCACATAACAGTTTTTGCTACTGCATGTTCCTGGAGCGTGAGGTACTTGAACTTCCAGCTAACAACTATTATATATTTTAACAGGAATGGTTTTGAGCTCTTGTCTTTCTTTCCAGTTGCTCCTCAAGTCATGGTTAACTTAATAATGCAAATTTACATGAATTATTAGCCTACTACCTGATTTTTCTCCAGAACATTCCTTTTAAAATCCCAGGGAGAAATAAGTCTACTATGCCCTCATAATGTTTTCTGATCTGGACAAAAATATATGCAAACAGGATTTAGCATCTGATATTTTCAGGTTTTATAATCATTACGTTTTCTGGCAGCATAGTTGGAAAATGCGTATTCAGAATAATACATTTATTCTTAAATGCAAAAGTAGAGCAAATCCAATGACACGGTAATTTAAGTAATTCTGTGAAACTAATTCATCTCCTTCATGATTTAATTAAAATAACAGTTTCCAGACTGCAGATCTACCCTTCTCACTACTACTTGGCATATCTGTAAGAAGGCACAGTGTGTGATCTAGGTTCTTCCATTTTAACTAAAACCAAATTATTAGGAGAGAAAAAAAAAAGAAGGTGATAAATAACCCTTGTTATACTGGATAGAAAAGGGATGTCAGCATTAAGATTGATGTGGCTGTGGGTATCTTGGAAATCTGGTTCCTCATTTAGAAGCTTTCTCTTCAGACTACTCTTATTATTTTTTTTGCTATTGTCGTTTTTCAGAATAGACTTGATATGAGTCCCTGTCTGCTCAGAATGAATGGAGAAATATTCAAGTCCAAAAATAGAACACACGTGGTATTTTTATCCTGTTTTCTGAGTAAATCCACACTCTGGTACCAGAAATCATTCTCCAAGTAAAAATATCTTCAGTTTTTATTGCTACTCATCCTAAACTTGATGGTAAATGGATGTGGTTTTGCAAACTTTCCTGAGAAAATGTGAAAGGGCTGCTGTCCTCTGGAGCATCAAGTTCCTTGGATTATCCTGTTGAAGTACAAGTAATGAACAGATGTGCTATTCATATAGGTTGTATAGAAGAACTGACTGAGGATAGGCTGTATTTTAGTCTGATAAGTGTCTCATTAAATACTGCCAGTCATATTCAAAAGAAGAGTACTTGAGCCAGATTCTTTGACAGGGGTGCCTTACAGAGCATAGTTAGTAAAATATGAATAAAATATGAACTTCCTGAAGTGATACAACCACTGGGAGAGAAAACTTATCTGTGGAGGCAAGAATTCATCGCTACTTTGGTACCTGAGGGTCTCTAGCACTGTAAACAACTGAGAAGAGGGGGAAATTCAAGTTCTGAATCAAGTTTCAGCACATCTGAAATGACGTAGTGACCACAGTCTTTTCACTAGATTATCCTGAGTTCCCACTGCTGCAACATTTTGCTTGTTTTGAAAGGAGTCCCTGGTCTTACAGGACGTTGCCTGTGTTGCCTTGAGAGTTTAATAGAAATAGTAGCGAAGCAAGCATAGGAAAGAGCAGAAGAGCAAAAAGAGAAGGCTGAAAGGGAAGTAGAATAATTCATGGTCTAGAAGTGCAGTAAGTACTGAGCTGTAGTTCCTTCTTATTTGCTGCACAGAACTCTTGATTACAGCAGGAAGGTTAGTGTTGGACTGGGGCCAGACCCTGCCAGACCTTGGAAATTGCAGCAGTTGGGAGAAAGCATAAATTAATATTGGGCACAGAAACATAAATTAAGCTTTTCAAATCCTGTGTTCCCTTTGCATGAAAATGTATTAAATTGCTGTGTATTTTTTCTGGCACCGTACACACAGCGAAGCAATAATGCGTATTTCTCACCTACATCACTGTAAAACAGGACAACTTTGTGTGATGGCATAGCTTAGAGATCCTCTACTGTGATACAATAATTCATTACCATCGAAGATTGTGACGTGTAGGTTTTATCTCTTTGTTCCACCAATAATATTATCCCATATGAATGTGAAGGAACAGAGGAAATGTAATAGCTGTTAAATAAATATTTCTCTTCGAATACTATGGAAATACAAAGCTGAATGAAATGAGTCACTCTATTAATCTGTAAATACTTAAAGCTTGTTTTTTTGCTTTTAAATCAGTTAAAAATTAGATCAAGTAAGAGCTCTGAGCTAGATTGAATTGCATGTAGTTATGTGATCCCTATCACAGTAGAATGGATTTAAAAAGGCACAAAAAACCTGTTCTGCTTCTCCTGTTGTCAGTTATATGTGTATTATGTGTGCATAGAATCATACATCACAGTTTATTTATCTCTGTTCAAGAACACGATTTAGCTATTAAAAACAAAAGAATAACAGTGCTCAAAAAGGAATACCAGTGATTGGTTTGTTTCTACTTGTCTTTTTTACTCAGATATCCACTGAATTTTTCAGTTTAACAGTCACATGAGATAATGACAAGACAATGCATCTGAAATTTTGAAAGAGAAGTAAAAGCTAAATAAGGCATTATTTTTTGCCCCAAGTCCTTGAAACATCTCAAAAAAGAAATAAAAGGGTGTTCAAATCCTACTGATTAAAAGCAACATAAGACTTGTTAGAGAATGAAGTGACTGAACGCTGGAAAATGCCCCTAGAATTAAAATTTACTGATGTAGGAGAAAGTCTAGGTGCTCCTAATGATTCAAGATAACTCTGATAACTCTGATATTTTTATGGCTTCGTACATGTCCTGGTGCTTACGTGGTGGTAGGGGTTTGATCCATGACTTTGGTATGCTCCTATGCCAGGTTACAGAAGAGTCTGAGTTTTGGTATTAGAAATGAATTTATAGAATGTTTTTTAACTGCATCCAAGAGCACCAAAATTTTGGACTGCTTTTGGGATGACAGAACACACTGTATTTTAATGGCATTTGGGATGACATTAGGTATTTATCTATGTTTTTCACTTTATCTTGACTGTGGAACTTGAAGTATTGTGATTGTTGAAACAGTGGTTAGCTCTAAGTGCCATTTATATGTTTCACAGTATTGTTGGCAGGATTTGATGCCTGACATTCAGTATGTTTATTTGGCTGTTCCTCCATGCTCCTCTATATAGTCATAGGTCATCTACTGACATGAGTGGGATTCAGGGTATGGGCAGTAACTGATGTAGGCAGCAGAGACAGTGAAGTGACACGGATAATGTGGGTTGTGCTGCCAGGGATCTAAAGGCAAATAGTCACCAGGCACTCCTGGTTTCTCTGTGGAGGAGGACCTAGGCAATGAAACAAATGCCCAACCCACTTGCTTTGCATGTTGAATTTGTCTCCAGTTGCAAACACCTTAAGGCAAAGCGTCTGGTGTGAGTGCTACCTTTGATTTCTTCTCAATTCAGTTTTTTCTTTCTCCATGAGGGGAAGTAGGAGTGCCTACATTTAGTTTGTACTGAGATGGTAGAGTTGTAGCTGTGGTGCCCAATATGGCCAAGCTACATTTTCATGGCGATCCCTTACAGAGAGTGGAATGTGCCATAGTTTCAATTTTCTAGGTGCAAAAGGAATGGGCAGTTTATATGGGCAGTTGTGTTGCAGCAGGAAGAGGGAACAGAGAGTGTTAACTCTGCCAAATACACAACGGTACCCTCTAGTCATGAACTAGGACCTACTTGCTGTTTAGGTACAGAATTAGGAGTGAAAGTTAATTTGGTTTCATTTGCGAGGTGGCTGCAGGAGCCTGGGTGTGCTGGGCAGGAGCAGAGAGAATGTTTGCTTGTACTGCTGAGGGGCTTAGGGCCGAGT
>VZTI01004793.1:39016-99508 GCA_013397865.1 Struthidea cinerea
GCGGCTCCCTGGCCCGCTCCCCCCGAGCCGCACAACAAGTGGATGGCGCGGGCGGGAGCCGCCTGAGCGCTGTCCCTGGACGTGTCGGGGCAGGGGCCGCACGGAGCGACCCCCGTCCTGCCGCCGCTGGAACCCGGCTCCGCGCACGGATTATGCAGCGCTGATTTACAGATCTGCCGCGAGAGCCGGTCTTGGAGGGACCAGTGAGCGCGCCTGCCCCTTCGTTCCTCCTCACACACAACAAGCACACGCACACCGCCTTCGATTTTCCCTCTGGGGACGAGACCCTCGCTTGTTGCCTTGTCGCCAATGCCGAGGCGAGCGGGAGCGGCTGTGGCCGTGCCGAGTGCCCCCAGCCCCAGCCGCCTCCCCGGCTCGCTCCCGGCGCTCTCCCGGCAGCCGGCGAGAAGGGGCAGAAATAACTCGTCAACCTGTGGTGCGCACTGACCACAGCCACCTGCGACTGTGGATCAGCCGGCACAGCCCCCTCAGGACTGCTGTCACCCGGTCCTTACACTAGCGGGAACAGCGCTGCTATTTCTCTGCCTAGGATCAGTAAGTATAACAGCGTTTTTAGGATCTTTTTCTGCATGACACGTAGGTACGATTTTAAAAATAGCGTCATTTAATAGTTCATGTTCACCTTCTCTCGTGTATTAATAGATGTGGCTATAAATGAGGCTTCTGTTTCAAAGGGGGGTGTGGGGGGCTGTGTATTTTGTGTGTGTGTGCTTGCATGTAGATGTTGCTTCAGTGCACCTGCAGTTGTTTTCTTGACATATCACGGTATTTTCACTTGGCTGAGCATTGTACGTGCCTGTTTCCAAATTAAATCCAGTGAGATGTTCATTGTGATCGAAACACAATTCTGCTGTAGATTAAAAGGTAACATTCCCACATTTGATGTGTTTCTACAAATATAACAAGAGCTCTTTGTGTAGATACATTGATTCTTTAATGTTTCATATGGATATATGTAGGTGTATCTCTTACGTATGTGCTCAAAGACCTGAATGCACTGTGTATTGCAGTATTTTTATTAGTATTTATATATGTTGGTGTTTCAGAAGCATGCATATGTTTGTGTATGGATGCAAGTGCTTATATGGGTGGGGATTTTGTATCTGTCTATATATATATGTGACATACCCACCCACATCCTTACCCACAGAGTCGTTCAAAATCTCTGTGCATGTGATGTGGGTGTGTGTGTGTAATGTAGAAGTGTGAATAGTGTGGGCAGGAGAAGATTTGAATGCCGTGGTAATAGATGACACAGTTTCATTTGATCGGTGTGACCTTTTAGGAAAACAATCCAATCTTTTCCCTTTTTGTTTTGTTTATTTTTGTGTGTTTGTGCATGTGCCTCAGGTTAAGTGCTTCTTCTGCATGACCATAACCAAAGGGTGACCCATCCACTCCCTTATGTCCTATGGGGACCTCAGAGCCAGTTTCTCAGTCTTCATCTCCTCCTCCTCCTCCTCCACCTCCTCCTCCTCCTCTTGCCACTGCTGCTGATGCCCTGGGTGCTGCTCCCAGGTTTGAGACATTGTTGACAGGCTGAAGAAAGGATTTGCAAAGACCTCCTCACTGTGTAAATGAAGTGATGGCTGGAATTAACGTCAACTCCCGAAGTAATGATATTAAGCAGTAAGTTTGCTAGGCTAAAGCATTACCAGGAACAAATAAGGAGGAAAGAGACTATTTGCATTTGGTTTCAATGATGAGCTAAAACCATCTGTGGAGAACAGGTACCCTTTGGTTTGTGTATTTTTTTTTCCTGAGGAATGCAGCCTTTATAGCCTGCGAGGCAGTCACGATTTGGATCAGATACAGCTGTGATTGCTGCAGGAGATAAATGAAAATAAAGGGGCTTGGTGGATGGGAGAACAAGGTCTCAGCTGTTCTCTGGTTCAATTTGAGAATTTCATCTTTTCTTATTAGCAAAAAGGTAGTTTGTGTCAAACATTCCGGAGAACAAGAAAATGCGGATCTGTGGTTTTCCAAAATATAGATTCAGTGTTACAACCATGTTGCCACACTCGATGCCCAGGGGACTGTCCTCCAAATGCAAATGGCTTTGAACTTTCTAGTGAAAGTTAAGGTGACACTGTAAATAAAACAAAACCTTGTTACAGTAGGTGATTGAAAAAAACCCAGACAGTTGCGAAATGGAGGTTGCGATGGTGAGTGCAGACAGCTCCGGGTGCAACACCCACATGCCCTATGGATACGCGGCCCAGGCGCGGGCCCGGGAGCGAGAGCGGCTGGCGCAGTCCAGGGCTGCCGCAGCGGCGGCCGTAGCAGCAGCCACAGCAGCGGTGGAAGGTGGGGCGGCCGGCGGAGGGGGACCGTACCACCATTACCATCAGGAGCAGAGCCGAGGGGCAGCCTCCTCGCACGGTGGGAGCGCGTCACGCAGCGGCCCGCCCCACCGCCAGAGTGGTAAGAGGAGGAAGAAAGGGAAAAAGAGGAGCCACCACTTGGGAAGTAGGGAGTGTGGGGCCTCCTTCCCCTGCTCTGAGCTGCTGCCACTCAGTGGTTCTGAGGAGAGAATACTGAAGGACTTGAGTGAGGAGGAAGAGGAGGATGAAGATGAGGATGAAGACGATGAGGAAGAAGGAAAGCTCTACTACAGTGATGACTATGGGGAGGATGAGTTTTCATACTCGGACCAGCCACCCGATGATGGTGGAGGCCCTGGGGGTTACAGCTCTGTCCGCTACAGCGAGTACGAGTGCTGTGAGCGTGTGGTGATCAACGTGTCGGGACTGCGGTTTGAGACCCAGCTGAAGACATTAGCTCAGTTCCCGGAGACACTGCTGGGTGATCCAGCCAAGCGAGGGAGATACTTTGATCCTCTCAGGAACGAGTACTTCTTTGATAGGAACCGACCCAGCTTTGATGCCATCCTGTACTACTACCAGAGCGGTGGTCGGCTGAAGAGACCAGTCAATGTACCCTTTGACATCTTCTCCGAGGAGGTGAAGTTCTACCAACTCGGGGAGGAGGCCATGCTCAAGTTCAGGGAGGATGAAGGTTTTGTCAAAGAGGAAGAGGAAAAGGTTTTGCCGGAGAATGAGTTTAAGAGGCAGGTTTGGCTGCTGTTTGAGTACCCGGAAAGCTCCAGTCCAGCCAGAGGCATTGCCATTGTCTCTGTCTTGGTCATCTTGATCTCCATCGTCATCTTTTGTCTGGAGACTTTACCAGAGTTCAGAGATGACAAAGAATTCGTCATGTCCCTGAGCTTAGGGAAGGGGCTCTCCAATGAGTCTCTTCGCCTGGATGCTGGGGAGCACACCATCTTCAATGACCCTTTTTTCATTGTAGAGACCGTGTGCATCATTTGGTTCTCCTTTGAGTTTACAGTGCGCTGCTTTGCATGTCCGAGCAAAGCACACTTCTTCAAGAACGTCATGAACATCATAGACATTGTCTCCATCTTGCCTTACTTCATCACCCTGGGCACTGACCTGGCGCAGGAGCAGGGCAGTCAGCAGGCCATGTCTTTTGCCATCCTGAGGATCATCCGTCTGGTCAGGGTGTTTCGCATCTTCAAGCTCTCCAGGCACTCCAAGGGTTTGCAGATCCTGGGTCATACGCTCAGGGCCAGCATGAGGGAACTCGGCCTCCTCATCTTTTTTCTTTTTATTGGAGTCATTTTGTTTTCCAGTGCTGTTTACTTTGCAGAAGCTGACGAGCCTGCCACCCATTTTCAAAGCATCCCAGATGCCTTTTGGTGGGCTGTAGTGACCATGACTACGGTTGGTTATGGGGACATGAAACCCATAACTGTGGGTGGGAAAATAGTCGGGTCCCTGTGTGCCATTGCAGGAGTGTTAACCATTGCTTTACCAGTGCCAGTGATTGTCTCCAATTTTAACTATTTCTACCACAGAGAAACTGAGAATGAAGAACACACACAGATGATGCAAAATGCAGTCAGTTGCCCTTACCTCCCAACAAATTTGCTGAAGAAATTTAGAAGCTCATCATCTTCATCCACAGAGGATAAATCAGAGTATTTGGAGATGGAAGAAGGAGTTAAAGAGTCTCTTTGTGTAAAGGAGAATAAAAGTCAGGACACGGGGAATAGCAGTGAGTCAGAGAAGAAAAACTGTGTAAATTCAAATTCTGTGGAAACTGATGTGTAATTTTGAAGGTTTCCAAATATATTTATGCATTAAAGAGTGCAGTGAAAATAGTGAAATATGCAAACAAGAGTCTGCAGCATACAGTAGTATGCCATTTAATGGTTAAACACAAATAAAAAGCATTGCTAAACATGTATTACATATCAAGTAAGTGGTACAACTTGAGGGAAGGATTGCTAGATCTGATACATTTTCAGACTTTATATTTTTATTAGAATGCAAGTGTTTTGCACATGAGGCTGAGAAATTTAGTAAAACCAAGTCAGTTTTAAAGTGGGTGCATGAACTGTCGACATCACTAATAACAGCTCTGTGGTAAAAGTTGGCATTCAGAGGTATTTACTATGTAAGAAACAATGAAGTTTGGTAGTCATTTATCTATTTATCAGTGCTTTAATAGCAGCTACCATAAATCATTGGATACCATAGTCATTGTTTTTCAAATGGTAAATTTATTGTAAAAAGATATTCTACAGAAGATAGATCTAAATTTTTTTTCTTGAAATCTATAATGCTTGTTTTTAACTGGAAATTTACTTTGAAAAGGCTGTTGACCCTCCAGAAATTGTTTATTTTTATAACTCTCTTTGGAGGCATTGCAGCATTTGTTGTCTAATAATGAAAGAAATGAAGTAAGAGAATCGTTTAACCTGGTCTGACTGCAAAGGCAAAATGACTGGAATGCTTTTTTGCACTACTTTATATGCTGGAGATATATTGAAAGAGACTTCATACTGTGAATGTTTACTAATGTAATAGTTCAATGACAATCATTGGAAGAGTGAATTCTGCATTATATTTTATTGTTTCTTCTTTCTTTGTGATGCTGATGGCAAAACAGCTAACATTACATTAATTCCATACTCTTTTTAATTATGAATATCTGTGATCTGGAAAAGGATTGTGAAGTAAAATTTTCTAATCAAAATTATTTGAAATCGGTGTTTTCTACTGATGCCCTCAAGAAGTAGCTAATTTGTATCTTTTTTCTGCTTAGTTTGGCATTCAGAGTCTATGATTAGTAGATGCACTTTGTCAGTGCACTGAGGAAATTCAGTGTATGGGAGGAGAAGGTAGAAGTGATACGATACTCAGTGGTTACAGCACTGGCAATTGAGGATTGCTGACTTTTAATAATGTGCTATTATTGGTGCTGCATTTTCCCTTGATTACAGCTTTCACCCATGTATATTTGAAGCAACTTTTAAGATCTAAAATAGGCATTCTGGGCTTCAAAATGAACGTAGTGGGTCCCATGGAGTCCTGGTGAAAACATTCCATGGTTTCTTTTCACTGATTCTTAGGCCAGCTATGTTTTATCATGTGTCAAAACCTCCCATTGCCCTTCCTGGGAGATTCAGGTAGGTAAGGATTTACCTGGCCTGCAGTATATTCCAGAGTCCAGAATGAGATAGGTATTGCTGCATACAACATAAATAATAGATTCAGAACAAGTTTTCTTTTAGACTTACCCTTACCAAGGGAAGGCACAATTAAACTGTAACTGGTTTTGAAGAGGCACTGTGGAACATTCCAGATTATAAAACTTGAACCAAATTGGCATATGCACTTTAAGGTCTGGGACAGGCTGTTATGGGAGAAAAAAGGACTTACCAACACTACAGAATTTCAGTAGTTTGCAATATTCATTTAAAGTCGAGTGTAGGGTTTTTGCAGGGGGGAGAACTCGTTAGTGACTGACTTATAGCAACAACAAAAGCAGTCTGAATTGGGCATCCATGACATTGCACATGATCCATCAGATAAGCCTTGTTTGCTGTATCCAGTGGCACCAAACAGAGCTGCGGACATAGGCTTCTCTTTAGTGGTTGGGTTTCCTTCATGGTTTTTCTGTGAGTCTCTTCGAAAAGTTTCTCTGCTTGTCTTCTTTTGCATTGCAGAAAAATAAAAAAAAGACACACACAAAAGACTGCGTTGTGCTGAGCCCTGCTTCAAAATGCGTGTTTAAGTGTCTGATTCCAAATTTAAAAACACAGAGCAGGCTTCGCTATATTTTTGATGTGAAGCATTAGCTTCGCAACAGAGCTCCTTTTTATTGTGGTGATGTTAATTCCAACTGCGTTTTGAATGAAGTGACTCAGTAATTTTATACATAAGCATTTGCCAAAATTTAAAACTACATTTCACTCTAGCTCACCTGAGTTTTATGTGCTAAATACTTTATTCTACAGGGGCAATATCAGCAGTGAGGATGAGCATTCTATAAAATCCAGTAAAAATCTGTAACTGCAAGTATTTCTTTCACAGATAACAGTTAATGGCCTAAAGGGCATTCTTTCTAAATGGCTTGGTACTGGTTCTGTCTGACACCAGAGACTACACAGTGCCTGGGACCATGGCAAGGGGGTGGGAGTGAACGAAATACTAACTAGGTAAATAAAGAACTTAGAGAAGATAAGTAGTATGTGCTTGCAGTATTGACTGGTTGGAAGGGGAGGTGGTTCATTAGAGGTGGAATTCCAGACCTCTAATGGAAATAAGAAAACTCTTTGAATCACTTTTAAAATACGTTCATGCTGTAGCCGCAGAGCTCAGCATGAGGGGAGTGCTCCAGCCGGTTGTTCAGCTCCTCTGCTACCAGTGCCCACCCTTTCAATTTAAAACACGCCTGCGACGTCTGTGCTGTGCTGTTTCCAGCGCAGTATATTGCTCCCAGAAGGAAAAGGTCTGACTGTAGGGCCTCGTAGCAGTTGGCAGAGCGGCATTCTGGGTGTGTCAGCCCTGCACACTGCAGTGCTGGGGAGGTGTATCCTCAGGTAACCGTGGAGCCTGCTGCAGTGAATAAACCTCTGTACTTTGTCATGATAAATTGGAACGATATAGCTCAATGCTAGCTTGTGCTATCAGTTGGGTAGACCATTCTGCATCACAGAAGGAATTGTGCATTCCAGAATGGAAGCAAATAGCTCTACTTGGCTTTCTAATTTGATTATTCAACTATCTATTGGTCCGGTCACAACATAGTTTTAAAATGCCAAAGTCCTACCACTAACATGCTAAAACCCAAAGATCCCAAGTACTTTACAAGAAGTAGAAATTTGTGTTAAGTATTACTTTGGTTGAAATTGTGTGCCAGAGAAACCCTGTAATTGAGCTGTTGTGGCTCCAAGTTACTACTACTGCTTCTGTCAGACCTTTCCCAGTGATACAGACAACTCTCAGAAAAATAATTTTATTGTGACTTGGGCATTTTACATTTTAAATTATAGTGGTGAAATGCATTCCTGATGTAGCTGATGTGAATGGATTAACACTGGGGATCATTTTAGTTCTACTAATGTAGTTCAAATGATTTCACATTGACATACATTTCAGCTAAAAATAATGCAAAATGAGATATTTCAGGTTCGCTTGCAGTGGTGAAAAAAATTGGAGGAGTTCCATTAGAATTCATGGAATCACAGCAGCACCAAATCTGATTTCAAATATAGTCTGATACTTAACAGTGTGCTGGCATTTATTGAAAGAAATTTCTAAGTATTTTTATAGTAATCTTAAGTGCCAAGGCCAGGCTCATAAGGAGAGAGTTTTGCTAGCTGAAGCATTGGATTTAATGGCTGACTTCAGAGAGCCATAAATTTTTTCTTTATTACATTTCTGATGTTACATTGATTCCTTGAAAACATCAGCCTGGATGCTGAACCTTCTACCAAAAGAAGTATTGTGTAACCCAGTTAGTGGTGGAGGTTTTTAGTGTTCAGTTAAGATTTCTGGAATGATTCCACAAGAGGCTAATTCCATTTGATGGAAAATATAATTTGTTTGTATTTGAAGGAAAATTCTTCTCTTTACATAGGTTCTTGTGTGTAGAATCCACCACTGTGGTGTTCATGTAATGCAGAATAAATTTGGGAGGTCGAGGGTATGAAAAGCCCCATTGCTATCACGATTACATCTGATTCATGGCTATAGTGTCCTTGGTGTTTGGAGATACTAATAGGTATTCTTATGGTCATAAAAGTTGAGATTTGAGTGTGTTTTCAGTCCATAAATCTTTTCAAATAGCTTTGGAATACAAAAATAATTTTGCATAATGCTGGTGTGGAAAGAGTTTGGGATCAGGCCATAACCTTGAATAAAGGATCTTGGAGTGTAACTCCTGACGTGGAAGATTCCTGTCAAGTTTGCTTTCAGGTGTTGAGAGTCATTTGACTTGGGATTTGAAAATTCTGTGCTGAGCTGCCCAAGAACATGAGGTACTTCATATTTGCATAAATGTTGGATAAATGCACTACGGAAAACCAGCAAAATATCGGAAAGTCTATTCCATTTCTAGCTAGTTCCTGACAGCACTGAAAATGAAGTGTGTCTTTCTGGTCATCCTGGACTCATAAAACTAATTCTGAATATCAATTAATTTTTAACATAATCTTTAAACATTATAGATAATCCTCAAATTAAATATAATCTATCCATTGTGTTTAGACCGTGTCACTGGCTTCCTCTATTTTTTACTGGCTCCTTATTACTTTTTACTGTCCTTGCACCCAGTTATAAATACATAAATAAATATTTTAAAAAGTTTAATTAATTGACATGAGTAAGAAATAAAAACAAATGTAAAAAAATGTCCAACTATAATATCCAGCATATAAGTTACATATTTTTCTTATCATTAAATAAATCTAAATAACAGAATAACTTCTGTACACGTGGGGCAGGCTACACATTTTCCTCTTGCAATAACGGAATGATCAAATGCTTCAAATTTTGCAGTGAATACTAGTTGACAGATTTATCATATTTCTGCACCTGTGTTTGAAACAAATGCTGGCCAAAAATTGGCACTTTTGTAAAAATGAACATCCCTTCATTTCCACAGAGACCATCTAATGTGGATGAAGGGATGGCAGATTAATTGTGGGTTAAAGTGCATAAAGGTTTTGTACCTGACACCCAGGTACTCTACATGTTGCTGCCATGCTTTCTGTGTGTTCAGAATTCTGGTGACACTAATTCTAAAGGAAAACTCATTAAAGAACTATGTACTGAGATGGTTGAATTAATTCTTATTTTTAATCCTTTTCTGTACAATTATAATGTGCCTTGAGACCTTTTCTGCAACAGGCCCTTTGGAAAATAAATACATAAGAAGGAAAGGAGAGAAATCTTACATTACATGTAAAAGAATCTCATAAAATATACTAATTGAGGGAAAATAGGTAAGTAAAAACTTCTTTTATTGCCTTCATTTGTGCATTTATGGTATTGCCAGTAAAACCAAACTGGGAGCAAACTGGTTGAACTGATCTGCAGCTACAAAGAGGTGCTTCATGCATTGTTTCTCTTCCAGGTACCCTGGTCTCAGGAGCAGCAGCTGCTGCTGCTGTGGCATCGTGCGACTGGGAAGATTCTCCTTGTGCTGGGCAGCACCAAGTGGGGTGGGACAGGGTCCTGTGAGGTTTTCAGCCTCTCTGGGAAATCCGTGCTCCTGCCACAAGTATCCTGCTGAGTGCAGACGTTCGATTATTTGCTTGGTAGTACCATGCAGCCTTTCCAGACAGGGAGGTCTGGAAGACTCCGGTCTGCCAGTTCCGAAGCTGTAAAGGCTCTGAGGTCTGCATTCACTAAATGTACTTTTCTATACCTGAATTCCATTCATTTCACAAGGAACTGGGTTGTAAATGCTTCCTGAATTGAGGAACAAGCAATTTGCTTAAGGTCAAAGGGACACTGTGGTGGAGCAGGTTTCCCAGGTGTTGCAGTTGCTGCACAGAGGAGTGTAGGAAGGGACAGCACATATTCAAGAGAGATTTTGGTCTCTCTTTGTTTTTAATCACTTGCTCAAGTGTTCTGGGGGCATTTGTGTTCAGAGTAAGGGAGGAGGATGGACAGTCAGGTAGGTCAAAGGCATAATCTTTAATTTTAGATACATACTTGTTTTCTGTTCTTAGCAGTCAGAATAAAGTAAGGGGTTTTTTTTTAAATTATTATTTTTGTTATTAGTTACTTAGTACTAACACTAATTATAAAGGCCATTTCAGTGGGACAGTATACACTGAGTCTGAAACAATCAGTCTGGACATGGATGGTAGCTTTCCATTCAGAAAATCAAGTGAGACATATTCAGTATCACTCCTGTCCTTCTCATTCGTTTTAAGTGTGCTGGCTTTGGGTCCAATGCTCTTGCACTGAAGTCTTGCAAAGCTTCTTATGTCAATACTGGGCAGCACCTGGCCCTGCAGGGTAGGACAGCCAAGGAGAAAATCGGCTCTCCTTGTTTGTGTTTATGTTGGTATGATTTTGGTGCAGAATTTTGCCGTAGAGGAGGGATGCTCCAGGGTGCTCCACTGTGTGTTTATCCTCATTGCAAGGGGAGCAGCACCCCACAAGGTGCTGTGGAAGGAAATCCAATCGCATGCACGGGGAGACTGCATTGCCTTTTTTCCTCTGCCTTGTGCAATCAAAGGACACTGCTGGGTACACTGGGGTATTGCCCTGCACTGTGGATTCAGCCACGTTCCACTGAGATCAGTGGAGGTTTGGTTTTCAATCAGAGCCCGTAGTATCTGTCCTTGTTGTGCATCATCCACTGTATGAATGAACTTTAATTTCTGCCTATTGTTGTCTCCCTGCTGGCACAGCTTTGTAATGAATTCAGGGTGTCATTCAGTGAGTTTCTCCTTGCACAGTGGAGCCTGAATAGCACAGGGAGCCTGAATGCAGAAAACTGCAGAGGTCTGTTGGTACTGATCAAAGGTATCTCTTGTTTTTCTATCCAAAACTGTATTTGTATTACAAGTTACACATTCCGCAGACTGTATATTTCAGGTTAAATACCTTCTGATCCATTAGTGGGTTTGTACTTTAAAGATGCCCTCAATTTGCCCTAAATTCCTCAGGAATTTAAGAAATGGACTATTTCTCAGGTCTCAAGCATGAAGGGAGATGATCCCTCTTTGCATTCAAAATGGCAAGGCATTATTTTAAAGCAGAAATCTTGCATATTTTCAGGTTAAGAAGCTGAGGAATAGTATCTTTTCTGTTAAAGTCTTTCTTAAATATTAGCTGCAGATACACATACTAAAGAAAAATAAGGTTTCATCACAGGGAAGAAATAGAAAATATTTTTAATTCAATGTTTAAAGGGCATAATTGTATTTTACTCTGTGCCAGATGACAAGCTCAGATAAATGTTATTTTAGCAAGAATCTGTCCTACTGCAGAGAGCACAGTAGAGGAATTGTATAACAATTTATACTCCAGCATCTATTTCTGTATATGTTTATTTCTTATATTAAATTTCTTATTAATTTATATTTAATTTCTTACATTTCTATTTTTATAGCTACTTATAAGCACTGTTATTTATTCAGGCCTCACAGATCTCAAAATTAATGATAAAAATGCTGTAAAGCTCTGAGTAGATGAGAGGAACAAGGTTTAATGCTTCTGAGAATCCAAGAAGAAATTGTTATTTTGGTGCCATTTTACTTGTGAACATCTCCTCTAATAACTGATAGGGTGATTCCATAGGTTAGAAGATAAAACTGTTTTCTCTGGCTAGTAAAATATTTTCTGTTACTCGTAGTTTAATGGAGGATTAGCATTTGTCTAGCTTTGAAATATTTAGAAAATGTGAGAAGACTCTAGTAAGTAGAAACTGTACTAATTTGCTGCTCTTTGACCTATTTTACAAGAAAATATTTCCAGAATTGATTAGTGATACTGGACAACTGAATTCCTAAGCAAAATGGAGTGACTGTAAGGAGATTTACTTTTGAATTAATGCAGAAAAGTGCTTTTTAAATTGTCTCATTTTTGGGCACCCAGAAATAAAGACATTCAGACCACTATTTAGTTTTGAAAATTTCGGATGACTTCACTGATTTGTTTCTTTTGAGAGGAGAGAACAAAAGATATTTCAGGTTGTTTTTTTTTTTATTTCTGTGATTTTCTGTGGTTTTGAATTATACCTAATAGGAGCAGCCAGAGAACCCACAAGATTTTCAAGCACAGTCTCTGTTGTACTGCCACATGAAACAACATATGTGATTTAAAAGCTTCACCTAACTAGTCAGGCATCTTACATTATAGGATTGTCCAAAGAAATGCTCCTAATACTTTTGACCTCTGTTCTATGCTTTAAAAGGTTCTCACTAACACATAACATGAATGGCAATTTGAGGTGGTGACAGAAATGTGTTTGGGGGCAGCAAGGGCTGGCTCCTTTCCCAGGGGCTCAGCATGATCACACAGCCACGGGGGCTGGGACCTCCTCACTGTCCTACGAGGAGAGTTAAATGGGGCTCCTGGAGTGGGTGGGGGCAGCAGGTGAGGCTGGGGAGGACCATTCAGCCCTATTTGGGCCCTGACAAAAGCCTTGCATTTGCTGGTAACCACAGACAGCAGGTCTGGGTCTGCTCTTCTAAGATGCAGTTGTAGCTCAAGGTGTGTATTGTGCCACCCAAAACTGAAAATGTGCGTTTTTCAGAGTCTGAAGTACTGGCCAATTGTTAAGCTTTTTGCTACTCTTGTTTTTTGTCCCTGAATCATCCCCAGGTCTTGTTTCTTCTGTGTTTTACTGCTGCCAGTACATCTACAATTATTTCTCCTAAGCTGTGTTACCACTTGCTTTTTTTAGACAGCTTCCTTGTGCTGATAGGCCAGGAGGTTTTCATGGATTTTCAAAAGCAAGGCTATTTTTCAGCTGTTGGATGTATGGGTCCCAAAGATGATACTGGGAAGCTGGGAAATAACTAATGATGTTCTGATTTGGACTGACATCCAGAAAGGTGCTAGAGCATGATGTGTAGTATTTCTTAATCTTTTCATTGAGACAATTAGGTTTTTTTGCTCTTCTTGCGGCAGTGTCAATGTTGGAACTGGAGCAGATGTTGGTATTAAGTAAACACAGCCATAGCAAATGGCTGCATATCTAAATTTGTGTCTTGTATGTATTACAAAGTATCTTAGCTCTGTACCATCATTTTATAATGGTTGAAATACTTGAAAAGGTGTCTAAAAATTAGCCTGATATGAACTAAATTAATGAAAAAAATGCTGGAGTGATGCTTTCCATTTGGTCAGCTTGCCAAAGGTGGGAGGTGAGCTACATGGGTTGCACTGAAGTTCTGACTGTGGAATATGTTGTTAAAATGGTGATTGGGCCTGGAATGTCATTGTTTCAGAGAAAGCCAGAGTGCTTTTTCCCAATATTTATTCACACAGATGGGAAACTGCACATATTTGAGAAGCAGAATATCCAAGCAGTTTGCACGGGACCATCCATGCCTGCCGACTGAAACATGAGGGAAAATTCCAGAGCACCTGTCAGACCATACACCAAGGTTTAAGTTCTGAGGATCACAAAGCAAAACTCCATCTCTTTCCTAGGGCTTGTTCTTCACAGAGCCCTCAACCACCCTTATCACCTCTGTAGCCCACTGGCAGTCCCAGAAAGGAGTGATCATAAGCAGTGAAAATATAAAGGTGAAGGAGAACATCCATCCCAAATCGTTTGGAATAAAAGCCTTAAACAAAATATGCAATCAATATATTGCAATGCCTTCCTTCAGCTTCATTTTCTTCCTGAACACCCAGTGTTTGATGCAGTGCTGTGAGCATTCTCTGGACCCTTTCTCTGTGATGAGCACTTCATTTTTGTGGCTCTCTGGTGTTAATGAATCCAAGCTGATTCAGGAGCTGAGTCCAAATGACAGAAAACTTCATAAATTCAGTGAGCAAGTTAAGAGGTTTTTGTTGTTATTTTTCAGTAACTGCTGGTAAGAATATCATGTTAATTAGAGAGGTTTGCCGCTGCCTCCAAAGGCAGATTCATTATTACATCCTCTCCAGCCTTCAAACTGTTGTATCTTGAACCTTCCTCTTTCTAAGGACTGGTATTTCCGTTGTAAAGGATTAAAAGCTTTTTCCCGTTTGGAGCTGGTTTTCTTAACGAGGCAGCTCCTGTCCTGTGAGTGCCTGCTGCGAAGGCAGGGCTGTGGTGGTTTGTGTGTCAGTGGTACACAGTCCTTAGGAGAAGGAAGGGCTACAGCACAAGTCCCACTTTCAGTGAATGGCAAAAGCTGCTCGGGGATGCCATTTGGAGCTCAGCAGAAGCAACTGTTCAGCTCAAAAGAGCAGCACGCTGTTGCCTTGCTCCAGGTCTGCGAGCTGTCTGCTCACACACTGGGCAAGGAGAAATGCTGAGGGGAGATTTCTTAAGCTGATACAGTGAGTAGCAGCAACTATAGTTTTTCACATTGATAATGAGTTTCACACACTTGGCAAAAATGCTTTTAAATCCCAGGGTTAAGGAGTATTTGACAGGAATTACTTTGCTTCTGCAATAACCCACAGTGTTTCTGATTGTGGAACAGCTTTACTTTGTTCTTTCTGAAAGTTCAGACACTGCTCTTTTTCTGCTGGATTTACAGATAGTGGTCTTGCCTGAAACCACTTGAGGTGGATCATGATCTATTTTTGCTGGATGTTATTGCCCAAATAAATACTTACAACAGAAATGTTTAAAATACTGTTGTCATCCCCACTCTATACAGGCTTACAATGCTAAAATAAGAGAAATCTAAAAAATTATTCAGCTGCATAAATTATATTGTATATGCATAGGCATCAAGCAGGGCATCGCATTCTGCAGGCTGAAGATCCGTGCTTATGAAGATATGAAACTCTGCAGTATTTTGCACAACCTGATCCTGAAAAATCAGAACCAGAGATGTGTAGGATTCTTGTTTTTGAGTTTGGCCTAATTTCTGTTCATGCTGCTGACTTGAACTTTGGGCTATGTAAAAGTAACCTTTGTATTTGGGAGGAAGAGGTGGCCAGTAATGCAGAAGTCATAATGGGTATGTTAATGTGACACAGCTCAAGCAGGACATGGCACAGTGCTCTGCTGTTTGAGCCAGTTCTGAACAAATTTGCTCAGGACTTGGAACAGCCCTGCCCAGAATACAGGGAGGGGTATTTGTGTGATCACTAAACATTCCTCTTGATTTAATATAAGCAAAGAATAGAGATTTATTTTTAGAGTCCAGTGCAACACTCTTCAACTCCTCCCCCTTTAGATTAATTTTCATTTGGATTCACTTTTTGTTTTCTTACTGTTGAGAATGTTGCAGACAACAAGGTTTTGTACTCCAATTCTAATCCAGCGACACTCAGAAGGGAATAGACTTTGCTCTACAGACATTATTCTGCAGAATAATGTGTACAGCACAGCTCACGGGCAGATTTATTAGGACTATGCATATATAAAATGCCTCTAAGCAATGAAAGCTTTGGGCTGCTCAGTCAGATCTTTGAATAATAAATTGATTAACTCAACAGCAGTCATCTGCGTGCATTGGACATTACCTGAGTTCTATCTTTTCTCTGGACACAAGGAGCTGAAGGAAATTGAATTTTGCAAATCTTGGAAAATTGCATCTAATTGCATACTGACTTATTTTCTGTTCTGGAGAGCTGATACAGTTGGTATTGTAGGATGATTGAATTTTATTGATGTGAGGCCGCTTGTTATGAAAAGGAACATCACGGTCCTGTTCCACTGCAATTTTTTGTTTTATGAAAATATTTTTGTATCTTTCATATCAGATGTGATATTATTTCCCCACCAGATGTCACGCAAACAAGCCCTAATTATGCACGTATTCAGTGTACTGGAGCGCAGGGAACCTGCTCAATGGCTGACTAATATTGCTTGCAGAGCGCTGTGCTTGTATAAACACAGCATTTACTTGTTCCAAGCCACCTACAGCTACTTCTGTTTGAGATTTATATATTCAGTAATATTTTATGTTTTCAGCCTATACAAAGAAGGTATTGTATTAAATGAAGAAAATGCTTCTTTTTAATGCTGTAGTTAAACGTTCCACAGTCTCTCATCTTACTTTCTAACTCCTTCTGCTCTTGTTAGATGCATGAGGAATTTTTCCATTTATTTTGTAAACGCAGAGTTTGTTTTTAGAGCTTTATTTCGTACAAGTAAGTGATCTTATCTTCATTTTGAGACTTCAGTATTTCAGTGCAATATTTCAGTATGTTGCAAGTCACTGAAAACTTCTTGGTGGACTGGCTATCATCAATATAAAATATTAAATGGTACTGTATTTCAAATTATGAAAAAATAATTAGTGATTTAGATAATATCCAGGAGGCTCTATTAGTAATCTCTCTCTCTTGTTATTACATAAAGAATAACGTATAGTACGTACACTCACTGAAGAGGACATGGAGCTACTTTTAAATTTAATGGGCCCAGAATAGCCATGAGTGATAAAGTCATGCATTTCTGCCAGGGGTCTGGTACTCCTTGCAGCCAGCACAGCAGCTGTGTCATGAGCTGGTGAGGCACTGGAAAAGGTTGTCCTGACACTTCCATCCCTGGAAGTGTCTAAGGCCAGGTTGGATGGGGCTTTGGGCAACCTGCTCTGGTGGAAGGTTCCCTGCCCATGGCAGGGGGGATGGAATGAGATGAGCTTTAGGGTCCCTTCCAACCCAAACCATTTTGTGATTCTCTGAGTCCACAGGACATTTTGCAGGGTTTCTCCGTGAGTACAGGGGAGTTCTGCAGACAGGAGCTCCTGAGGAGCTGCAGAACATGCTCTGCCTGTTGCTCCCAAATCCACTCATCTTTCTGCTTTCTTCTGCAGAGACTCTGGACTTGTAGAAGAGGCAATGCTGTGAGAACAGGCAACCTCCTCTTACATGTGACTTTAAAGAATAAAGGATTTTGTTTGTCATGTAACAGCCAACTCTTCCAGGAAAGTGAGGCAACAATATGATTTGTCCTAAAAGGACTTGAGTACGTAACTGCCTGGTGTCTTCCTCAGAGGGAAGCAAGAAGGAAAGTACAGACTCCGTGAATGATGATCCAGATGTGTCATCCTCCCTTTTCCTTTAGCTAGCACTTTCTCTTCCTAATCCAAAATGATTACTGGTTACAATCACCCCTGTTTCTTGAGGGATGCTTCTATTTCCATCTGTATCATTGTGCATTTTTAACTCAGTTGCCCTTTTTAGCTAAGAGGTGATCACGGGAGAGACATTCCTATGTGTTAGGGTTTATTCTGATACCTGGCCTTGAACAGGGACAGGCCATGTTCCACTGCCAGTAACACGAACTAGTGGGATATCACTGTTCTTAAGTATATGTGACCTAATAAGAAAACTCAGTAACTAACCATGGAAGAGTAATTTTAGCAGAGAACAAATTACATTGGGTATATTTAGTTTCTTCTACTTTAAACCAGTGAGAATATCATTGCTAATCTTTTTTCAGGTGTCGTTTACTTAACTGCATAGCAAAATCTGTAGCCAAAGAACATAGATTCAAGAGCAATTGGAAAATGCTACCTAAAATGAATAGCTGAAATTGGACTTGGAAAATGATTGTGATATAAAAATGAATTCAGTATCTTGCTAAATTTTTCTAGCTAGAGAGCCTCTTTCTACTTTTGTTTCTATTAAGTTTTTTTTCTGGTTCTTGTGCTACGGTGCCAATCTTGAGAGGACTCCAAGGAAATGCAAATACCCAAGAAAAATTACATTCATGAGAAGCGAGGAAAAAGTCCCATGAGGTTTCGAGATTTTAGTTGTTGAAATATTTGTAATTTTGTGTTTTAAATACTTGGCTTAAAATGACTGACAAAATAATTCTAATTATGAAAAACATTATCAAGCTGTAGTACATTCTGATTAGTGTGATCACTCACTAATGTGTTCTGCTTGAAAACTGATGATGCAAGATGGCTTAAATGTGTAGTTCATTATTATTATGGATGGTTTCTAAATTTACTGAATTGCTTCACCCAGTGCTGCAAAATAGAAAATTATATTCACAATAATAGTGTTTTGTACTGATGTTTATTTAGTTATAAGAATTTACATGTCGATATAAGTTGCAAAAGAAAAGAATTGCTGTTTTTAAACAGAAAACCAATATGAATAATAGCTGTTAACACAGTTTTCTGTTAAATAGCTAAAACATCCTAAAATGTAGAGACAAACCAGTCAGTAATAAATAAACCACCGAGTGTGGCCCTCTGGTTGAGGTAATTCTTACTTCTTTTTTTGCTTCTGCTGATGCCAATTTGCTGAACTCACCGTTGATGAGTTTCATGGACACGGATGGTAGATCTGATTCTCTCAGGCAGGAAGTTTTGATGCACTTCAGCAGAGTTTTGGGTGAAAGAACCACGGGCATGTCTGTTATCAGTGGGAATGTGCTGCAATGTAATTTCCTTGTGCTTGATGTCCCCACGGGACACCATGGGAGAGGCATCTCGTCATCCTGAGTTAGCATTTGCCATCACATTAGTTAAAATTACAGATTGCATTTTATGGCTTAGATATTGAGTTTCCTATTAATAGAGGCTCGCAGGCAAAGTATATATTTCAGACTAAAACTTAGTTACAGAAAACGTGAATAGTGTAAATGGAACCCGTGATTAAACACTGCTAGATAAGAATAGGTACTGGGAAAAAAATCTAGATAGATTAAAGAAAATTTCTGTTCTCCATTTTTCATACTGGAAAAGTGTCTTCTGATAATCAAGCACCAGTTTGTTAACACAGTTCTGGCTTAGTAGCTGAAGTGTTTAGTTATTTTTGTAATTGTTAGAGTAATGACCAGTTGATAATAATGGATAGTTCATAGTTGGTCAGTAGCTTCTCAGTCAGAACTGTGGCTTCTTCCTCTTTTCCTCTCTGGAAAATTAGTTTCATTTAATGGAAGTAATGCTGCAGTACTTTATGCTGGATATTGAATTAGTTTGTGCATGTAAAATATATAATACTTAAAAAATAGTTTTCTGTTATATTTGTGTATTTCCGTGCATCATAGAGATTACTTTAGTCACTTGCTATCACAACATGCAGTTTAGAAGACTTTTTATTTAGAAAAAATTATCTATGCATTAAGGTTAATTCATGGGTGTTTGGAAATGAGCTCTGCAGTTTGTCTTCCAACCCTTGTTTATGTGGCATCTTTTTATGAAAAAAAAAAGTATTACATGCAGTAGGAATCAATAGGCTTTATTTTTGCACACTTGTAGAGTAGGGAATACCAGTGACTGTCTGTGGGGTGAAGTGCATCCTCTGAGGATGGCAGCCCTGGGCTGTGTTGCCAATGCCAGAGGCTGTGCTCGTCAGTCATTCAGGAAACGTGGGAGCAGCTAGGTGGTGGAAGCTGGCAGCACAAGGAAGAGTGACCCCAGAAGCAAGAAATTCAGAAACTGGTGTGAAGTTGCTGCAAAGTGCTACTGAAGTAGCATTGTGAAAGAAAATGCATTAGTGCTAAAAGAGCAATTCACTGTGGTCAGCCACAGAGTAACCTCTGCTCTGAAATGTTCGCAGGGTAGAGAGGGTAACAATTCAAAGTACTGCTAGAGCACAATGGCTCTTGATTGTTCTTGGTTGCTTAAGAACTACATTAATAAGTTTGTTTTGTGGAGGTACCTGCCTTAAATTATTGGTGAGTCTGGGTTAGGCAGTACAGGCTAAACAGAAAGAAGTATGTTTTCTTTATTGGAACTGTGTCATCTTTTGACAATTGGTCTAAATATGGCACTCTCTGCATTTACATAAGAAAAGTTACTATTTTAAAAGGTATGAGAGCTGGACTGTATTAATTATACATACTTTATGTTATTATTACAAACAGTGGTGAGCTCTATCAGTCATTTCCTTGAGTGAGAACTTAATGCTGAGGACTAGTTCATGTGGGGCTGGATGTTGCTGGGAAATTGCAGAGTCTTCTTCCTTTTTTCTGCACCTTTTCATCCATTTGGTGAGTTGTTTTTCCCAAAAAACAATTGAGCTTGTTGGCATTCCAGTGCTGGCCTGTTCCAAGCAGTTGGTGAAGCAGTGGTTCTTCTTTAGGTCTTTGTGCTTGCATGACCGCTAACTGGCAAGCTTATCTCTGTCATCCCTTCCCTGAGCAATCAGGCTAATTATGGCTTTTCAGGACACTGGAAGCTCATGTCTGGGCAGCTTCCAATGCTCTCAACAGCACTATGGGTTGTTTAAAATGAAAATTTGCCCTGTCTGATATTCAAAATGCCGTTTGGAGGGCTGCTTGGCAGTGCTGGAATCTGTGTGAGGAGGCACATTGATGGCTTCACCCAGTCCGCTCCAGCACTGCATCCCGGTGCTTTATAAGGATTCAAGGTGGCTGTAGCACATGCTGTGTCAGCCAGTGAAGGCAAGGCAGTCGAGGAAAAATTAAACTTTAAAAGTTTCCTCCAGGTTTGAAGATCAAAGGTGTTTTGAAAGGAACTCTGGTGATTCAGCAAAATCTTTTAAATTCAGAGGAATGTTTTTAGGCTCGCAGTTGTAGACTGTAACACTGTAGAGAGTTAGTGTTGAATTGTTATTCCTAAATTACTCTAGAAGTGAATGAGAATTTTTCTTGCCAACTCAGTAAAAGTTAAGGTGAGATCGGTTTTATGTGCTTCTGCTCACGTTCATGTCTAAGGTGGTAAAAATAGAATGCTGAAGAGTTTCAGAGGTCAATTTCTTAATTTAGACCAAAAGTGGAAAATATTCAGGAAATTCTTTGGTAGAAGATTAGTGACGTAATAGAATGAGTGAAAGAATGAATGAATTCTTGCAATACTAATTTACAACTGAAAGACGGATTTTAAAATTATTTATATGAGCTCCCTGAGCTCATTTAAAATTGATGAACAAAGATTTCAGTAATTGAAAAGAGCTAAGAGCAGTGCTGAAGAATGACTTGAGAATAAAGAAAAAGGTGTGCAGTATTGAAGAATGAATAAGAGGAAAGTGCAGAAAAAACTTGTGGAGAACTGGTGAATTTGGACCAAAATATGGGCCAGTTGTAGCAGTGAAGAAGCCACATAACACATAGATGGAGCTGGAAGATGTGAAGTCTTTGACTTTCCAATTTTACAGGATATGCACGTGAATTGTTTGTCACCTTAACTTGAACTCCTCTCTTGCCTCTCCCGCTTCCTCTTTTACATCTTTCTCTATTTGTTCCAGTGGTTTTTTGGAGATGGATGCTGTTTACTACACAGTCTGGGAGAAATCTGATTGTAACTTATGGGATGAAATTTTTCATTTATTCCTTACAAACACCTTGCAGTTTCTCCCTAAACTTGGGAATGTCTCAAGAGTGTGACTGCAGCTGGGACAATATGCCACCAAAAAAAGCCAATATTTACTTACTTGAATCTTTAAGCTGTCTTTGATGGTTTGTCAAAGACAAACCTTGATTTTCCTGGCAGTGTTAATACTCGGTTTTAAAATATCCTTTTCCTTTGGCTTGATTATTTTTAAGAAGTGCCATGATTTTTTATGCTGCAGAAGCACAGTTAAGTGGGTATATCTGAGAACAGAACTGGGCCCAGTTAGCTTATGTCTGGCTCTAAGGCTCTTTCCCTCTTAGGCACAGTACGTTCCCTCGGGGACAAATTCTGCTCCTTACAGAGGCTCTACGTGTGTAACTGAAAGCAGAGTTTTTCCATTTGTGTCAACTGTATTTAGATTTTATAAACATCAGCTTCAGCAGTTATTCTAGCTGCTTTGAAGTAAATTACTATATATTTGCTTTTGAAAAAGGCCATCCTGTCCAGAAAATGCTAACATTTTTTTGTTCTATGGCTGTTAGTTATCCGTGTTTTTAGCCAGCTATCTATAAATACTTTTGGTTTTGAAAGCACCTTCAGCCTAGTATTAAATCATATCATGACTGATGGTACCCACTCATTGTTATTTATTGTTGTCTACCAGGTCCAATAACTCTCATTCCTGGGCTGTCTGCAGTACTGATGTAGTTTATATGGGAGCTGTAAAATGGCTAAAAAGATTGGCTGGCTTTTGGTGTGGTAGCTGTTAATGTCCAGTCATAGTGGGTCTGCGCCGGGCTGTTAGGATGAGTGAGAACATGCTGTTCTCATCTTTCTGTATGTTATCCCGAGAGCTCTAGAGGATACAAGCTTGGCTCTGTGCCTGTGTATGGTGCAGTTTGCCACACTGAGATTTTGCAGTGTTTTGCTGTCAGTGCTGTGGAACTGAGCTCTCACACCTGCTGTGAATCTCGCTGTTCTCAGTCTGTCTTTATAGGGAGAATTACATCCCCCGGGTACTTGAAAGCATTATTCTGACAAGCAAAAATGTGCTGGACACAGCATTTCATTTTATTAAGCAAAATAAATTGATATTTAGCAGAACCCTTTTAATAAAGGATCACAGTCCTGAAATATCAGCTGGCATAATTTTGCAATTCTCTGTTTAATTGAGTGGAGTTAAATGAGTTCATACCGGCCTACCTGGGGTAAGGATCAAGCGAAGACTGAATGTGTCATAATGAGCCAAAGACAAATTAATCTGAGAGCCCTGATTTCTGATTTCGTTTGTGTCTTTGGAAGGGACTAACGTAGTGTTGCACAAAGATTCAACTTCTGGTTATGCTGGTTTAAACTTAAGCCGTACCAGCAGTTTCAGCACTGCTGAAGTCTGTTTGCTTTTTAAGGCTGCTCCAGCATGAGCTCTGCACCATCCTGTCCGACCGCAAACGCCGTGGTTATGTAAAACTTTCAGATGCCTAATTTTTATTCAGGTGATGTGATTATGTGGACTTTTGGATCTAATAAATCCGTGTAAATGCTGCAGCTGTCTAAGAAGAAATTGTGATTCTACAAGAGCGCTGACATAACAGTATTATTGTACAATACGTGTTCCAGTACTGTGTGCAGTGAAAACAAATAAAAATCCCTTAAGCAGCAACAGGTGTTTTAGCCTAGCACAGAAAAATAATCATTAATGGTTATTTCCTTTCTTCTCGTTGGAGATGCAATAATTGTTCCCTGAGAATTTGGTGGTGAGAGGAATTTCTTGCTGTTTTTTTAAATAATATTCTCTGTAGCATGAGTAGATAATGGCCAGTACCGCCAATGTTAATAATTTTTCAGCTATTAACTGTCCTCTCATTCTTCAATTCGGGCTTAGGTTAGCCTGGTTTACTTTGTAATTGGGATAAACTAAGAGTGTATATTTAATGAGTTACAAGAGCTCATCTCTCAGTCATAAACAGGTAAACTACTCTATCTTGATTTTGCTATGTCATGTGCTTATTCCCTAATTATGGACTGCATTAGTACATTTCAGGAGCAATTCTATTAAAGACAGTGAAGTTGTAAATCTGGTTAAATGTGGTGCTAGATGTGAAACGTGAGGTGTGAGGTGAGGGTATTGTCCATTTGAGTGGTGAATAAGTGACTTTGTAAGACGGAGAAATACTTTCCAAGTAAGCCTTTCTGAACTGGGTCACATGTGAAAGAAATATAAACTTAAATGTAATGTGCTGTAGATTCTTTCACAGCTATCTGAAATTTAACTGTTCAGAGCTTGCAGCTACCTGGAAATCTCAGGAATTAGGACAGTGCTCTGTGTTTGAACAGCCATCTCTGGGAATTGTCTGTATCTTAGTGTCTTTGGCCCAGCATCTTTAGTGCCTGGGAAAGCCTGAGAGCATAAAGTTAATGCCTGAATTGAGTGCTGTACCTACCGCTCAAGTCCAGCTGTGTCAACAACAGCGATAGGATCCCACATTTCCCTGTTGAACACTGTGCATATTTTCTCATAGTTTGCTTCTCGCAGTGCCTATCCAAATTGCTGTGTAGATAGTAATACTACTGCTGTTTGGGAATTTTCATGGGAATGTTACAAGTTGGTATCAGCAGAGCAGCCCCTTCACCTTTAATGTCAGCCTGCCAGATTGCTGTAATGAAGAGAATTCTCACAGCTTAGCAGGTGCCAGGGAGCTGTGCTGTTCTTGCTCTGTGTGGGGAGTGCAAAACCTTCAGCAAGACTGCTTCAGCTTTCTAGGTGGAAAAGGTCCTCCCTTGGAAGTACCTGCCTGGGTGTGAAATCAGTGGGAGCACTGCATGAAGTCTGTAAAGGAAGTAAAAATGCCCTTGAGCTGATGCTGAGGAAGATCCCAGAAAAATTTTGCTGCAGAGAGCTGGCCTGCCACCTCTGAAAATGATCAGGGGTGCAACTGAGGAGGTCACTGTTTGGTGAAGGAGGGTGGAGGTGATTAGAATCGTGGCATGGGTTACTAAAACAGACATTTTTTGTATTTCAAGCTGTCAGTGGATGGGTTCTGAATGGTTGTACTGTGGCCTGAAGGGAGCTGTGCAGTGAGTTCAGGCATGGCTGGTCATACAGTGCTCAGCAAAATCTGGAAGGCAGGAAGCCACTTCCAGGGTGTGAAGCTAACATTCAAAAATAAATGTGACTGTGTTTTCAAGGTCAGCTTTTTTAAACTTCACAGTCTAGAATGTCAAGCTCTCAATACAAACTAAAAGGAAGAAACCCTCGGTGTTCAAGAGCAAACATAAGAGAGCCCCTTGCATTAAAAGCAATACATTTTAATAGCCAGATATGATTCTTCTTCCCACTAATTTACAAGGGTGGTATGCAAGCTTAATTCTAGACTGTGCTAGCATACAGCCCCTGTCCTAACAATTTCATATGCAGTTTATTTTGGGGCACAGTATTTCTCACCATATTAGCTAGCTGTCTGCAATAGCCATGGCAAAATAAGCAAGCTGTGCTCTGTGATATATAATGTGGTATGACTGCCACAGCGTAAAGCAGAATTGCTGTATCCAGCAAGGAACCTATAAAAAAGGATAGCAGTTGTGGAGGAAGCAGCAACAGAAAGCTATGCTTCAAACTTTGGCTCACCAGGTAGAAAGAAATAAACCAGTGATGGCTGGTAGAAAAGAGAAGAAACACTGTACCTAGGTACAACAAGAGGAAGAGTATAACCTCGTTTTATATCTATTTTTCTTTAAAAAATCAGAGGTTTGAATTTTTACCATTGCTTCTTTGTCAATTTGCAGATTTTTTGCTCTGGCTAAAAAGCAGGTACTCAGCTCTCTCTGCATCAGCTCTGACTGTGAGGATGCGGCATGGCGCTTCTTACCTACTGGTGCCTGCTACTGAACAGCTTGGAACAGTAGCACTGGAAAGTGAGATTTGTCCTCAGCTGTCTCAAAGTGATGTAACCATCAAACACAAATTAGGTCAGCAGATTTAACTGCTTTAATGGGGAATGCTACGCCAAGAACTTTCAACTGTCCGGTTGTCCATGAAGAGTGCCTACCTTTTCTAGCAGCAGAAGCGATACATGCACAGTTCAGACCAGATTTTGCTTTTATTTACACCAGAGAATAGCTTGGTGGAATTGATTAACTCAGAACATACCCATATCTAAATGTGTACTAGATTGTATTTAGCTTTATGCAAATAGGCACTGGAGGCGGATAACTGAAAGCTTTCACCTCTCTGTCCCTGAGCCAGATTCATGTACAGACTCTGTCCTTGTCATCAGGAGCAGAGCAATGACTGCTCCAGGCTGGTGGCTGCACAGCATTACCCTTCAGTGCAACACCCAGCAGCGTTAGACACAATTTGGTGTGGAGGTTTTCATGCAGCACTGGCCATGACAGCTTTTAAACAGCCACGTGGTGAACTGGGCATTGCATTTTTATCAATGAAGGCAAATCAATACCTCATTTCAGTGCATCTTTCTTGGTAACTTAGATTAAACAACCTTTAGACTTTTTTTTTTTAAATTTCATATTTGTTCCTGCATGAAACATCCTGGTACTGCATCCATACATAAAACATAATTAATTTAAGCTGCCCTGGCTAATTAAAAGAAAATGGAACAAAACTTTAATCAAATTAGTTCAGTTAGAGGCATAAATTTAGGAAGCCCATGAATTTCATTGAGTGAAAAATGTTCTTTTCTGTCTATAACTGCCACTTCCAGAAGCTTTCTATATCTCAGCAGCTCAGTGGTCTGGAATGACTTGGTGAAAGAAGCCAGTTCTAGAGATCAGGATTAAGTAAATCAAATAGTGGACTGAACATAATCCTGTACTTAAACTCAATTGTGCCTCTGGATTCTGTTTGCTTGAGGGATCTTAACTGTGGATCTGCTGGCAGGAATGAAAGAAATTGTGTAACTACTATTTCAGTGGACCAACACTAATTCGTTTCCCTGGACAGTGTTTTGTTGTTTTCATTAATAAATTTTCTAAAAAAAATAATTGAGAGAGAGTTCTCCTGTAAAATCCTGGTAGTCATTAGTGTTAATAATATCTTAACAGTGAAAATCAGCATCACCTTTACTGTTGTGCCTGGCCATATTCATGAATATAATTCCTATACATTTCACTCACTTCATGCTGGAAGAATAGAGGTAAACTTTTGAAGCTTCAATGAGTTGGTCTCCTTTTTGGAATTTAGAAGGACTTTTAAGATTGAATCCTGCTTTTGTGAATAAAGGGATTTTTGTAGCCTTGGTATTTAGTTTTCCACTGAAGTTAAAGCTTCCTCACAAGACAAGCTGCCTGGAATGTATTTGGAGCAGCTTGCCAGCAGATTGTTATCTGCTGCTTTTGCCACCTTGGGAGGCAATATCTTTCTGACATGCCCAGAACATTTAAGACATCTAGTTCTTCACTTAAGTAAACAGCAAGCTAATTTTAAGAGAAACAACATATCTCCCTGTAAAAGTTGAAGAGATGAAGGAGATCTAGGCTGAAGGAATCTATCCATCTATCAGACCACAAGCCTCAAAGATGGCTTTAAAGGGAGGAATATTTTTATTGTTCTTATACTTGATATAATGACAAAGATGTCAGTCTAGCAGAAAGTAACCACTAATGCCAAGAAGCTACAGTGAAGAACCTCACTCTGATCTGAAAGGTTTCTTTTCTCATTCTGGTCTAAACTTTTAATTAATTTTTTCTTTTTTTTTCTGTCTATTTTAATTTTTTATAAATGGTTATAATTTCTTCAGGGTGGATTGCAAAATCAAAGGTTTAACAGAGTTTTGGAAATAAAACCAATGCAAGGAAAAAGTAGCAATAGCTGACCATGAGGCTGTTCCTTTAGGCTGCTAAATTTTTCTTGTAATGTTACTTTCTCTGCCCTTGAATAAAAAATTGTTTTTTCTTTTTTTACTCATCTTGTTAAGCTTAAACATTGAATAGATCTTGTTTAACCACTCTTTGTGCCAGCTGACCCCCTGAAGTGGAATGGCTGCAGTGCAGGTGACGAGACGGTGACAAGGATGGAGCTACACAGGTACAGGTTCAGGATGTCTGTGCAGACACAGGTGTCTGTTGAGAAAAGATGCTCAGTGGTTTGGGTTTTTTAATAATGCCATGTTGGGTGTTTTAATATATTCAAAGACAGTCTATTTGTGATGAAATTCATTATCCTCGCTTCACAGGGTAATGACTAGAAAATATCATATCTCCTCAGGTTAAGAGTCTTCTCTTGGTTTCACCACTGCAGTCCTACTAACTGAGGCAGAACTTATACAAAGTAGCACAATGCTGATAGCCCATACAGAGATATTTTATAAAAAGTGTTCTAGCTTGCACTGAGGGTCTTGAAACAGAATGAAGACAGAAAGCAAGGTTGACCAAAATGCACAGTTCGATGAGGTGGGCACACGCACTCATGTGCATGAGGAGTAGAAGATGGTGAAGAGAGGGAAGTAATGGGAGGATTCAGCTGGTCAGCACAGTTACACAGAAGTTGTACATATGTGCCCACAAACCACACTGTATTACCTGCACGTGGGTCCTGTACGATCGCTGCTCATGTTCTGTCCAGCTCACACAACTCCCATGACTCTCTGCTAAATCTCTACTGTCCCCGTGTTGCTTTAACTGTTGCAGCCTATATTCCCCTTGCATATGGGATTTCCTGTCACTGCCATGTGAGTACAGAGAAATGTTGACCATCCCTCACGTTTTCAGTTCTCAGACCATTGCTGAGGGCCTTCATCATAAAGAAACTCAGCTCCTGCTGGGCTGGTGGGAAAAAGGGAACTCAAATTCAGACAGTTCTTTCAAACTTTTGTATTTGTGTTTGTGATGTCAGTCCTTTGATCCTAATTTTATTTGAACTATAATTTAGTGAATGACCTTCAGTGTTGCTGAGAACAGTGAGAACTGTGAGGACTCCCCAGCCCAGGCCCCTGAGCTCCACTGGTTTCCCGTTCTCAGGTTTGAAAGGAGCCTTTGCTCCAGTCCCACACCCTGTAATAGGCCTCTGCAGACAGTGCTTTTTGTAACTATTCCCTAAACCCTATGAAGAACATACTTGTTCCCCCCAGTGTTTAGTTCAACATAACATGAAGTGTGTCCATAATGCCACCCTTGGCACGTACAGTGCTACAGTTCCTTCACTATGTAACATTAAAAGGTATTTATTTTCTTTTTTTCCTGTTTCATGTTTCCTGTATGTATGTTTTGCCTCAGTAGGACAGTAAATACATATATTTTTTTAAAATTTGTCTGCCACTGATTATTAGAGTTGCAGAGGAAAACTGTTTTCTGAATTGAGAAAGTTAATGATTTGCAATGAGCATACACTTCATAAGGTGAGAGGACTGGAATATTCTTAATTGAATAACTTGTTCTAATTATTTCTAATTCTGGGGGAAGCAACACTTTTCATTGAGCAATTTGTCATGGACTTGAGGAAATATTAATTCATGCGCTGCCATTGCTGTGAACCTGCTCCTTCTGCTGTTATTCCATAAAGCCACTATGTTCTTCATGCAAGTCTAAGAGTATGAACGTTATGTTTTTCAATTTAAATAGTTTTCTCCTCAAGTAAAGGATAATTCTTTCTATGGTAGTGCTGTTCTATTATTTTCTTGCCTGTGGATTATCATTCCTTCTTTTTGTTTTCTGTGGTCTGCCATCACTGAGCCATGTTTAGGTTGTGGTTACTCACTGGGATTTTCTAATACATCCAATATTAAAAAATCCTTTAAGTCATGAATAAGTGATTAGCCCATAGATATGTGCAGGTAAGGAGCCATGTTCCATGAAATTTTGCTTAATCATGACTGTCCAAGTGTGCTGAATTATAAAATCTGAGCGGTCACTTGTAAGCATTTTGTACCACTGCCTCTTTGTCTATAAAGTGACTTGGCACTTTTGTGTTTAATAGAAATTGCATGAATAGGACCTAGATACAGAAATTACAAAAACCCCTTTGCTAGTACTATGTGAACCTTCCTGAAGAGTGTAATATAGAGAAGGAAAATGTCTATTTTCTCAGATTAAGAAAAAAGCATTTTCAGATTGATGCATGTATGCAAAAAGTAGGAATATAGGAACAAATTTTGTTGCTGGCAGATCATAACATGGGTCAACACTTAGATCAGCCTTACTGTGGCTGTACAGCAACTCTGTCAAAAGCTGAATATGTAACAGGTGTCTACTCCAGTTTATGGATGTGCCCATCATTGAAACAGGTTTGACTTTCTCAGAGTATCGACTGGTTTTTAATGAAAAAAGACAATCCCATATTATTCAATAGGATTGTTTAGTTCTTAAGTATGTGTTCTATCTATTCTTTGCTCTTAGCTCCCTTTGTTCTAGATCCTCAGCTGATGTATGTCAATTTGCTATTATCCATTCCTGTTTTTTTAGAGTACGTATTTTTAGATAGAATTTTTGTAGATCGTTTCTTTTCACAGCAATAGTCAATGGAATTTCTCTGCTTTTACGTCTGTGTGACAGAAATCAGGATTCAAACTTCAGCATTCCCTGTGACATGCTTCATGATTGTATTTTTCAGAAAAATAATTGTCAGTACTCTGCAGTGTCAGAGAAACTGAAGGACACTCTTCCTGCTCTTATCCAGAGGGCCTTGGGTGCACATTTCATGGATCTTCAAGGTCCTGGCTATTTGAAAACCACAGTTTTTCCATATTTGTTCCCAGTAAATTTATAGGTTTCTATTTTAATCACACCAGTTCTGCTTTGATGCTGCAAGGGGCAATTACACAACACAATCTTCTGTGCTGATTGTTATCCTTGGTTAAGTGTCTTCTGTTTAATATTATCCAGAGCCTTTGGTCCTGTATGTCATTCTTTATAATGTGTTTTCAAGGTGTGCTTAGTTAAGGATCTGGTCAGTCCAGCAAAAACTCTGACATTGTTTTTCCTCTGCATTCCTGAAAGGAAATTAATTATGATCAGAAGTCACCAGACTGCCTTTGCCCTAAAATTTCAGCCAAGTTTTCTTTTATCTTCTGTGTTTTAGCTGAATTTTGTCTACCTTGGCTGAAAATGGGTATGTAACTCTTTTCTGGAAAAATCCAAACCAAACAGGTTGGGGGCTGTCTGTTCTATTTTATGAGACAACTTTGTCCATTCAGTGTGGCTGAAATCAAGCTTTTGGAAGTCTGAGGTCTTTTATCGGCTTCCAGGTTCTTTGTACTCAAGGTCAAAATTCTACCCTTATTTCTTTCCATCAAATTCCAGTTACCTGTGGGATTAAACTCGAGTAGCTGCAGACAAAGGTTAAGTTCTTGGGGGTTTACTGTTTGTGTGAAATGTATCTTCTTTGAGTTTTGCTTGTACTTATGCTTTTCCCCCATCTCTGTGTAGCTGAAGGAAATTTTTACCACTCTGGATCTGCATGCTCTAACAGAGGAAGGTTTTCAGATGGTATAAAACTCTGCATGAATAGGTCTGGAAGAATGCAGTGCTACAAGTGCTACACAGACTGTGGATGGAGTGTTTTACAGAGAAAATACTCCCTGAAGCCTTTAGTCCTTCCTGAGGCTGTGCTGCAGCTGTTCTGGAGGTACAGAGCAGACTTTGTCAAGTCAGGACCTGCAACAGTTTTGTTTAACAGTTATTTCTAATGAAAACAACTTTTCTTTCAGCCAAAAATATTTTAGAAACCAATTTAAAATTCAGTGGATAATTTATTGGGTTTCAGTGACATTTCTTGGCTTTGGTGTTAAGTTTTAAAAAAGGAACAGAAATGGTTGTAGTAAAGCTTAAGTTACAGGAACAATTGGTGGATAATTAATTGTTACTTAGTGATTCGCTTTAGTCTCTGATCAGACTTAGCTTTTCTCTAAAAAATGGACTCAGAGATACATTTCTGCAAAGCTTGGTGTTTTTTCACTTTCCTATATTTCAAAAATATCAGAAGGAAATATGACCGAACTTTCTGAAGTACCCCTGCTTTAAAGAAAGAGATCTCAACAATGAAAGAACACTTATATAATATGTTAAGCAATTCAGTAATAAGAAAGTGTCAAGTCAATGACAGTTTAATATCCTCTTTGTTACTGTAATGTTTGCAGAATTTCCCCTCTGAATCATACAGCAAAATGGTACAGATTAAGGAGTTAATTCTTAATAAATTAATATAGAGTAATAAATTTTAGTGTTCCAAAATCACAGGAGAAGTGGGAAGCAGATCACAGTTAGTACACAGTAAATCTCTTGAGGTCAGACCATCATTTTAAAGACTTCTTATGATAAAGACAAACTTAATTTCTTGAAAATGAACTGAAAGAGATCAAACTACTATAAAAAAAATACTTTTTTCTTCTGCTCAAATGGAAAGGAACAGACTGTCATTTTTGACAATGATCTTCTCTTTAATATCAGGAGTTCTTTATTTAAACAACTTTCTTACTGAAAATGGTTGAGAAGTATTGAAAGTTTAGTCCAAAGTACTTAGGGGTGATTGGCCTGGTGGATGTGGGAATAGGCTCTCAGTTTAATAGTTAAAAGGCCTATAGAGAGACTGATGAATTGCTTAATATTAGAAAGTGACAGGATAACTAAATATTTTTAAAATAAACTCTCCTTTGGAATAAGGACTGAGTGGTAGTCCTGAGCAAAGTCACAGTTAAAGTTTCAGAAGAACTAGTATTATACAATTCATTTCTGAGAAAGACAGAGAATAAGTGAAATGTGTCAGAAGACACCTATTTATTTGTTTGAAACTCAGCCTTGGGAATGGGCTTCTCTTCTAAAAGATAATTGAGGAGCAGATGCATTGCAGAAAATGTCACACGAAAAGGCATGCCACATCCTACATCTCTTTTTTTCATTTTTCTCTTGTTTTTGTTTTTCTCCTGCCAATCTTTCTATCTGAAATCAGGCAGTTCAACACTTTCTATTCCGCTCACTGCCATTTTCTGGCACTTGATAGAGTTCTTAAACTTTTCTGATAATTGTCTGTCAGCCTAGCACAACATTTTACAAAATTAATTGCATTCTTAACAATAACAGGCAATTTGACTCACATAGCATCATGCTGTCAGCCCTTCATGTTAATAATCTGCCACTTGCCTTCCTGTTCCAGGAATATGTATGCTTTTGCCACTGAATATATTTGCCTTAGACTGTTTTCAGCTCCTTCTCTTCATTTCTTTTTTCTCTGCTGTAGGGTTTTCCCACCAGTACACCAGATCCTTTTGTTAAAAACCAGGTTTCATATATAAAATTGCAGGAATGTTGGTAGTTTGGGGCGGTGTGTATTATTGATGGTTGCTATAGGCACCCAAGAGCAAGTTCTTCAGCTGCTCTCTCACTGGTGTCTGTAAATCCTACAGCTATTGAGCACAACCCAGCTTGATATGCTCTACAGTATTTACTTCGGAATGGATGAATAATTTACACGACTGTGAAACTTTTTTTAGTGGTTTTGTACCCTTAGGAGAGCAGCTGAATATTTACAGTGTTATTTTGAATATTATGATTAGTTTCTGTAGTATGTGAATGTTTTGCAAAATGTACCAAACCAAACAAAAAGAGCAGCTCCAATTTATTATATGAAAGGTTTTATTTTTCAAAGAAGGGCTTTGCATATGAAGTGTGGTGGTAAAATATAAGTTGCTTAATTGGAAGATAGATGAAGTTCTTGCTGTGCAAGAGTGATGTTGAGTGAGGAGGGAAAAGAACGGAAGGAGGCAGATCTAGGTCTGTCTATTTAGTTTGATATGTTAGTGCCTCTTACCAGATGCTCATCAGGGCCAAAGACATGGCTGAAGGTGATGTGGTATGTCTTGCACAAGTACAGCAACAGTTCTGTGGAGGCACAGAAGGGAGTTCAGCAACAGAGGAGTCAGTCAAGTTTTGCTGATCCTGGAGCACATCAGGCAGAAAGTCTTTGAAATTTTATGAAGCCTGAAGTGGATCGCATGATCTCTTTGTTGCACGCTACAGACTTAACTGCATTAGGAATGAGCTAATGTGTGGTAGTCTACAGGAACCATATTGAGAGGATTCATTCTCAGTCTCGTTCAGTCTTTTTTTGGATGTGGAAGATTGCCTCTGTAAACATACAGGACACATGTTCAAGCTTGACCTAACAAAATTCCTCATCACATCACTGGAGGCTGCAATAAGAATCTAACAAAATCAGCTTGTTGCATGATTTCTGACAAAGCAAAAAGGTAAATGGATTGGCCATTAATTTACAATACAACTATTTTACTAAAAAGTGATGTTATGTACCACATTTGTGAAATATTTCAAATATTTTTCTGAAAAGTCAGGTCAGACAAAATATTTTAGCGCCATGGAAACATTGTAAATCAAACATAACAAATATATGGATACTTAGAAAATTATACAGCAGACAACCATTATGGTCTCCTGTTCATTGGTTTTTGAATGCCAGAAACAGCAGATGCTTAACTGTTTTCAGTGATGGCTTGGAGCCAGAGATAGGTTTAAGGGGTCTGCTCTTTGTGCTTCTTTCAGGACTGTGTCTTTTTCAGGAGACAATGTTGTATCAAAGTTGTGTGTCCTGCTTCCCTTGTAAGGTGTCCTAGGGAATCAGGTAGTAACTTTTTCTCTTAGGAAGGATTCTGAACTTCATTTGACACTGTACCAGTTCAAGGAGAAATGTTCAGGTTTTAGTTTTGCTCTTCACAAGAGAAAAAATCAGGTTTCGCTTTTGCTCTTCAGCAAATGCAGAAATTCTTCCCTACTTGGGTGGAAGGTGAGTTAAGCTAATATCTAGAGAAGCATCTGATGAAGGAAAAGGGTTGGCACTACAGTGGAACCTGTAACTGTTGCATGCATGCAATAAGGGACAAGATATGTAGCAGAAAGGGTGCACTTTAGAATCGTTAAAGCATTAAGCCTCTAACACCTGCAAGAGTTTCTTACAGATCAAACAGGTAGTGAGGCTTCACAGGACCACCATGGAAATATAATGGCTTAACCTATATGTATTGATACCAATATCCTACTTAATATAAAATTTCAGCACTTCAGCTGAAGCACAAAAACCTCCTCTTGGCTCTTGAGATTACCCTTCAAAGCATCCTACACTAAATGCCAACATTGCATAGCGAAACAACTGTTGCTATACAACGCACCTCGATGCACACCTACAATCGCCTTGTGATGACAATGAAATGAGAATGTATTATACTTGTACAGATCATGGGTGATTTTTTTGAGCAGATAATGACACATACTCCTACTGTTTCAAATTATGAGGAGGAGTCAACACGGAGAGGTATGTGAAAGTAAACCTTATGTTTGCTCCCCTTGCAAAGTGAGCCTACAGAAAATCTTCTGCTACAATAAGGATTTTTAAATACTGACTTTCATAAGCAGCAACTTTTATAGATTTTATACTGGTATTGAAACATGGCACCAGCTTCTTGTTCACTTTTATGTGCAAGTCAGAGTACCAATGAATGTCTCAAAGCCTTACATGGTTTAGCCCAGGAAGTTTTGCACTTTTTCAACTCCTATCCTCCTATTGTGATAGCTAAGACAGTGTTACAGATTTTGGGGTAGAAAACGGAGGGGGAGGACCTTACCGATATATTTGGTTCTCTTTTTACTTCAACAGAAAGCAGAATTGTAGAAGACACAGTTGCCACAAGCGCCATTACACATTATTCTTTTTTTCAAGTTTATATGCAATCATGCAAATTTTTCAAGGACATTTTGCAGATTATACATAACACCATCTGTCTGTCATGAGAAATATATGTGTTATGTGACATTAAATGTCTTCATTATATTTGGAGACATTGAATAAGGGTTATCTCAAAACTAGATAATACCCATAGTATTGAATATAGTAGAAACTGTGTACAGTACTCAGAGGCTGGCTTGTGAGCAAAGCGCAGTAGGTTTGAAATGTGAAATTCCTTTTCAGGAGAGAATTGTGTACTGATGATAAATTCCAAACAGACACTCCGGAGAGCTGGTGTTTTTACCCACACAGCAGGTCCTGTACAGGAAGCACCTGCTCAAGTGGCTTCACCCTGCTGTCTTTTCCCTTATCTCAAAAAGCACCTCATTATAGACATACTGAAACACTCAGACTTGTTTTCCTGGTTTTGGTTGGGATAGAGTAACTTTTCTTCCCAATAGCTGGTACAGTGCTGTGTTGTGGATGTAGTATGAGAATAACTGATACCACATTGATACCACGCTGCTGTTTTGGTTGTTGCTCAGTAGGGCTTACCCTAAATCCAGGACTTTTCCGTGTCCCCTGCGCTTCCAGTGACCAGGTACACAAGAGGCTGGGAGGGAGCTTGGCTGGGACAGGTGACCCGAACTGGCCAAAGGGATGTTCCATCCACAGAAGGTCATGTCCAGTACAGAAACGGGGAGGAGTTGGCCGGAGGGGCTGATCACAGCTCAGGGACTGCCTGGGCACTGTCCACCTGGTGATGAGCAGTGGTGTTATGCATCACTTTTTAGGTTCCTGTCCCCCTTTGGCTTTGTCGCTGCCTTTCTTTTTGTAATCTCCCTTTTCTTTACAATTATTATTCTGTTTTTCAGTATTTCCATTATGAAAATGTTCTTATCTCAACTCATTGATGAGAATAGCTCAGTTGGTCAGAGCATGATGCAAACAACACCAAGGTGGTGGGTTCAGTCCCTGGATGGGCCATTCAAGTAAGAGTTGGACTTGATGATCCTTATGGGTCCCTTCCAACTCAGAATATTCTGTGACCTGGAAATGAAGCTTCTTCTCCCCATCCCACCAGAGGGGGAGGCAGATGCTCTATGGTACTTGGTTGCTGGCTGAGGATTAAACCACAAGACTTGCATTTCAGCTGGAACCGTATTACAGTAGAGGAAAACCCTGTATAAGTTTATACACTGAAAAGACTGAGAGTCTGTCAGAGCTCTTGGCAAACTGTAGTGGATAGTTATATTTTCTCTTACAAATGGACACCTTACTGAATTTCTCTAGGGTCAGTATTGATACTGACCTTTTCCACTTAGCTGGAAATGTATTGTGTCCCCTGGATGATCTCAATGTTAATATTGCTGCTAGAGGCTCACGGTGCAGTGCTTTGTAGGCATGTTTTAAGCTCTACCTTATAGGCATCATTTTTAAAGCAAACCAGTATATTAAGCTTTCAGTCTTAGAAGATTTTCTGTGAATTATTCAAAAGTCATTGAGCTAATATATGCCATCTACAAATGTCTATATATGCTTTCCTCTGGCTCTTTGGCTGCTTCAGAGTAACTTCTTACCACTGTAAAACTGCTCACAATTATGACACCTCTCATATTGGTATAGAACTTAAAATACTTGAAGTGTATTACTACATGGAATAATATACATGTAAAATCCAAGTTCTAACTGTTTCTTACTTAATTTTGCTTTTCTGTACTGTGATAAATTCTATTTTTTTTCATTTTTGCAATAATATCTACTAAATATTTGCAACCATCTCAAAGCATGTATTAAATTAAATGGTAATAAACAAGTACATAGCTTCATAGCTGTACTGATACTAATTAATAAATAGTGTTTTGTGTTACTTTTTCTTGAAGTTTATGGATCAAAACTGAAGTTGTTGGTGTCAGTGAGACTGGTAACTTTTACTTTTGTAAGACTTGGCTCAAGACCTGTATTTCTTGATTTGACTTGCTCTTTATTTTTCTTTGGAAGACAGTAATTTTTTAGTGATGGTGTTGGCGGAGATGCAATAATAACTGTGCTTGTTGAAACACTTTTTCAGCTTCCAAGACTTAGTCTGCTGTCCTGTTTTGGACGGAATAAGTGCAAACTGTCTTAAGGCTCTGTACTTAGAACATGTTCCAGTTGTGTTGCCAGGTAATTTGTTGAGCTCATGCTTAAATACGAGGGATTTCTGGCAAGATCCCCAGCTCATAGTTTACTTAATTCTTCATCCCTGTGTTTACTGAATGATTTATTTTAAGGTTTCCCCAGAAGGTTTCCAAAGAAGTTACAATACAGCCTTGTTAACTCTGATCATCTCCATCAACTTCAAATACTTTGTCATCCAACCTCTAAAGCTTTATTTATTTATTTATCTTTTATTCTAGGTTTTCGGGATATTTTTATCATCATCATTATCTTCTCCTAAATTGTTAATGTACAATTTCAGGCTATGTTAATTCAAGCATCCTTCTGCAGATTGTAATTGCAGTTCTTGAATGACTGAAATTTACTTGATCATACATGAAAAAGCTTTGGTAATAGTGAATAATCTTTACGGGTTTTGACAGGGGCTCTGTGTGTAGTACTTATGATGAAGAAACATTTGACAGTCAAAATATTGATGTAGACAGGATTTTCCAGACTGCCAAGTGAGGGGTGTAGGGGTAGGTTGGTACACGCATGAATTGCATGGGCTCCTCCTGTAGATTGAGTTATTATAATTCTGACCTGAATATACAGTTAAATTGCTGCAAACTTGTTTGTGTTGCTAGTAGGTTAGATTCCTGTAGAAATTTCCCTATAAGGAGAATGAAAATATTTATGACAAGAGTTATATCCACCAGAATTCACTGAAGAAGGCTTTTTGTAGAATGGATGGACAAAGATTTCTTTGCATTTGGGACTGCAGAAACTGTGAAGTGTATAGAAGAAAATTGCATGGAAAAGATGTCTGTTATTTGTCACTCTCAATCTTGCAAAAATACTGGAGGACTTGCAAGAACATAACATGGTGAAAAAGGGACAGGATTTTACAGAACAGGTTATAGCGTGATTGGGTTTTTTTTGGTTTGTGCAGAAAGTTGATCACAAGGTTTGTATGAAGACCAGAGTGCACATAAATACTGCTCTTAAGATAGTTTTGTCATGGCTGGTACATCAGGGATTTCAAAACCTGAGTGTCTGAAGGATTAAGTGTTTAGAACTGAGTACTGCAACAGCTGCTTGGCACAGAAGAATAACAGTAGCAAACATTCATATTTTCTATTTTTGTAATCAAATCTTTGCACTAATATGCAGCAAGAGGAAAATCTTGAAAATAAACTGAAAGGTAAAAGATATGAAACACAACCAGAAAGAAATGTGGATTCTACATGAACTGTAGCATAATACATTAGCAGTAACAATTATACATTTACAGAGGACTTTAGCATGCATTGAAAACCATACTTTCTCTACTATAAAGATCTTAAAAATCTAAGTAAAACCAGATAAAGTACGTCAATCTGTAAAAGTTAGGTAAGGTTTTGTAAGGTACAGAGAATAGAAGCAGATTGTTTCGAATTCAAGACAAAAAAGGAGAGGAAGCTTTTTTGATAGAGAAAGATGAACACAGGTGTTGGAAAGAAAGGTTCAGAGATGGAATGAGAAAGGAAACAGAAGCTGGAGCAGATAGGATGGATTTTTCTGCTGTGGACACAAAGGTGTAGAAAGTACTTAAGGTGCAAATTGGCATAATTTATGCAGAAATGACATTCAGGCCAACTGCAGATGGTGAGTGATGCTAGGTGTGGACAAGTGCAGATATTAAGTAGTGTAGCTAATTAAGTTTCTTTCAAATGCTTGGTCCTGTTTTATTTGCCTGTTACAGGGCAAGTTACTGTTCTACCCTAGATTCACACTATGAACACCCCTGTGATAGTTAATAAAACTGTTCCTTTAATTTAATTTTAGCATAGCTGATTCTTCAACTGGTAACTTAATAAAAATTTTGCACTATGAGCATGTGAAACGGGGGTTTAGTTTCTCTTTGGAGAAATAAAATTTAACAGCTCTGAAGCTTTTGTGTGTGGGCAGAGGGTAGACTTCACTTTAGGTCAGAATTATGAATTGTCTTTTTTTTACACTTATGGGTATTTTGTACACTTATAATTCATTCATTTGTCTTTAAGTACAGTAAAGACTTATGTCTTCTGGGTTTTATGTGGAGTTGATAAAAATGGAAAAAACTGAATATTGGCATCTATGTCCCAAAAGTAACATACTTTTTCCGTCTAACCACCTCATACTGGTTTCAAATTGCAATTGAGCTAGTTAATTTTAGCCTAAAATGCTCTTAAAAGTTCTCCTTCTTCTTCTTCTGATTATTTTGTTTTTCATGCAAAAAATTCCACAAATTATTTTCAATTCTAGGTCTACTTGCAGACTTGTCATTTTAATAGGGAATTTTTAATTTTAAATTCTTTTTATATTTTCCTTTTTTTAAAATTTTGTTTTCTAATTTCTTTTTATGACGACAAGGTAGCCAGCTAGTGTGTATCAGAAGAGGCACAACTGTAATAACAGCATTTTTTTTTCATGGTCATCCTTAACACTTCCACAACAATTAGCTCTTATGTTGGAAACCGAGAGGGTCAGAAAATGAAGGTACAGCTCAATGAATGTGACCTTGCATGATGCTTGACAAAATTATAATGGCTGAGTGACTCTTTAGCCTGCCTCTTTTGTTATGATGTGGATACCACACCAGGGAATAGTGGTGGTCAGTAGTGGTGCTGGTAAGACTGTCATCCTCACTCTGTGGGACTTCAGTTTTGGCAAACTATCTCATATCTGGAAGCTAGATCCCTTAAATGAAAAAAAAAAAAAATTTAAAATCCCCCACCTTTGGAGCTCTAGGATTAGTCTGCTTTGACTAAATGTTGCCCTGCATCACTTTGTGAAATCCTGTACCATGACTCAGTCAATCATTACCACAGTATTCTCAGTTCATGTTTAGTGATGTTGTCATCTTTTATACCACTGATTTTCTTTCTTGGCTTATGAGATTTTAAAGTTCTGTATTTTTCTTTTGCAGCAGAATTTTAAAAATTTTTGCCTTAATCCTTAACATTTCTCTTGCACAAAAAAAAATATAAATCATGGTTTAGATATATTGCAGTTTGTGGAGAAGAAAGAGAGCATAAGAAATTAACATCAGGACATTTAAGCAAAAGAAAACTTGAATGAAATTCTGTACAGAAATAAAATTATACTGTTAATTGCACATGTTAGTTTTGAAATATAACTACAATGAATTTAGCAAGCAAGCCTATTGGCATAATCTGTCTTTTATATAATTGTAACACCTGCAGAATTGCCTTAGAGTGAGGTGGGGTCTTCCTTGTGGAAGGCTGCTTTCAAAAAGTAGTGGAGGAAAAGATGCACTTGCTCCAAAGGATTTCTTTATCATAGTTTAAAGCTGAGATGGATAACATGGTAGGAAGGTTTTTGTTACTTACTCCTGTGCACAATTGTCCTAGTTTGGACAAATTTGGAGGAGAATCCCCTCTGATAGAAGTCAGGTCACAACCACCCCGCCCCCCCAGGTTCGTGAAAAATTTTTCCTCAAAGGAAAGTGAAAGAGATAACAAGCTATTTGTTTAACAAACACACAGGTGGGGAATAATAATGCTAAATAATGGGATCCCTCTCTCTGTGGAGAGAAAACCTGAGAAGATTTCAGAGGTCCTCTGTAGGTGCGGTCTCTCCTCCTCGGAGCTGGTCGGCGAGGGGCCACCCCCCCGGGCCTCTGGGAAAATTCTCCTGATGTGTTCAGATGTTGTTGAAACAGTTCAAAAGAGAAGAGCAAAAAAAACTAAAAATCTTAGGAAAACGAAATTCAACCCTCCGTCTCTCGCTGGGAGAAAAAAGAGCCGAAAAAAAAAAAGGGTACCGCAGAAACAGAGGAGCGTATCTCCGTGTCCTTGAAACAACTGCTTTGCAAAGTTTGTTTTCTGTCCTTCTCAGGCTCCGTTTAAAGACACAGAAAAGATTGGTGGGCATAGGGTAGTGATAGGGGATACACATTATAAAGTCACCCCACGACAACAATGAATTGTACTTTTTTCCCATGACCAGGGTAGAATGTCACTGTTCCACTACTGTTAGACCAAGGCTAAGACTCCACATATCTGTCAAGCCTCCTGACAAATATAAACTGACTTTAGCATATGCAGTCATCACTTTTAGGTTCTGTTGAGAGATGAAAGGAATGCTGCCTTCTTCCACTCCACTTTTCCAGTTGCCAGTGCATTCTGCATTCAGTAATCTGCAACATATTTGCCACACAAAACCAGGTAAGGTGCTAATGAAAACAACCAATAGTACTCAAACCAGTATCAAACAGCACAGGAGGCTCATGTAAGACTCCAGACAAAGCCTTTTCTTTCTCATCAGGAGCCAGAGGTAGCCGTTTTCTGAGTGGGCTTTTACACCTGTACAGAGCTGCGTTGTTTCCTTTTTTTCTTTTCTTCCAGTTGCTTGTGAGTAGTTTGTTTGATAAATTGCTGTATTTTTACAGCAACTGAAGTGTCAATAGCTGGCTGATAGTCCCTAAATTTGTTCTACACCCATACCTTCCTCTTCATTTAAAAACATAGAATATATTGCTTTTTTTCAGATTTGTTTACCACAAAGCTCTGATGTTTTCAGGCAATCTACCAAAACAGTTCAATAGCCAAATTTTAAATCTGGAGAATCCTTTATCCACAGAAGTACATCTCTTTATCTTCTCTTGGCTAGACTGCTAGAGCACCTTAAATGCTGGTGTTGATAGAATGTGTGGCAAGGGCCTTTCTTCATCAAAGTAATATTTCTTTTAACACTGGAAACAAAACTTTCAGTGAACAAAAAAGACTTGGAAAAAATCTTTTTGCTAGCAGGCCTACAAACCTACCTAACCACAAATCTCACTGTGCACAGATGATGGCTTTGGCAGGTGAAGCTTTTTTAATGGTCTCATTAAGATTCTATATGTGAATCTTATTCCAAGAAAGAGCTACTGCTTCTCTTTGCTGGAGAGTAGCCAACTTTGAAGCTGTGCTTCAGGTCTTTGGGAATCTTCTTTCTTGAGGCTCTTTATACAAAAGGAGTTTTGTAGGCTGACTATAAATGAGAATTCTGAGTGTGTTCCTTAGGAGTACTCTGTATGGAGATGCCTGTCTTGAAACAAGCATTTTCTTCCTGTCTGCTTCTCCAGACAGGGCCTCACTGAATTTATTCAGACCATTCATCTTCCCTGTAGCAGGTCAACATGAAGTATTAATATATTATTTCAAGGCAGCTGCAAATCCATCACAACAAGAGAGAGAATGTAGAAAGAGGGGAATGGAAAAATTGTATGATGTCCTCAAGGTCATAAGCAGAGCATGAGATAGAAACTGGGTGCTCTGGATTGCAGGTGGTTTGATCCAGTCATGTCTCTCATCAAACAACACTTGCAGCAAATGAAACAACTAAACCCAAACTAATAAAAAACCCTCAAAATTTGATTTGATTAATACTTCTTTTTAAATCTCCTATTATGGCTGACATTCAATATGTTAAGTAACTGGATTCGTAGCTTCCGCTTTCCTTGAGAATTTTTCAACTGGAAAAATATGTTTAATGAGTTATTAAGGCCTATTTTTCTCTTACATGCTTCTCAGTTAAATTCCAGCAACCCTGTTTTAAATGATACTGAAGAGGTAAAAAAAAATTAAACTGAAGAAAGACTTTAAAAAATAAAATAAGGTACCACAAGAATAAAATTAAGAGTGTTAAAATGCCAAATATGAGATGAAAGCAAAATTTACAGTAAATACATGTTACTTCAGTTATCCTTCAGTGATGAAATGAGAAATCTGATCATGATAAAACTGAATATAATGGTGAGACCAAATCTTCAGGAGGGATAATGAGATTCCATCATCGTTAACAGAGTGTCAAATCCTGCTAGGCAACTGACACGACTTTGCTTCTGACTCCATTAGGAAAGGACGCCATTTTTATCTAGTGAATTTAATAACAACTTGGACTGAAAGGGCAAATAAAATATTTGAAACATCCTGAATTGGAACGTGCCCAGTGCAGAATGTCATATGTCAGGTTATATTGTGGACCATCCCTGCTCTCAGCACTGTAGATCATTTTGCTTTCTATTCTGTCAGTATAACATTTTTCACAAATGCTAATGCTCTGGTGTTACTATCTATGCTCCTCATTTTCTCCACAGTATGTATATTAACAGATGGGAGAGGAAAGGCAGCTTAATTACATCTCTTTGATCCAAGGAATCTAAATGACAATTAAACTTGCTTAAGTGAAAAAGAGCAGTATATTCATGCCTTTATTCTCATAGCTCTGTTCCAGTTGAAATTATTCATGTATCATCTTATTTTATGGTATCCACCAGCAGAGTTCTTCAAAAATTACTCTTTTTGGAGGATGCAGTGCACAACATTTTCCCGTTATAGTTTTCCCCTCCTGGAACTGTTCCCTATAATTCTAAAAAGAGCGTCATTCTTAAACTCAGAAAGATGGTACAAAGAGTCTTCGGCAAAGGGTTATATTTTCTTCTGCAAATCAATGGAATAAAATGCAGAACAGTAGTTTGAACTGAAATGCAGGGTGCTATCATTATAATTTTCTTGCAGAACACTGAAAAGCTGGATTTTCTTCATTGCATATAGTTATAATGAAGTGACAAGAAAATCTCTTGTACTACAGATAGCCTAGATTTGTCATAATTCCCAGTGTGTCTCCCTGGCACAGTGGCATGTACTTTATTCACTTTTCCTGCTGCAAAGGGAAAGTAAAAAGACTACTATAAGTAGGTAGCAGAAAAAAAATGTACCGACCTCAGACATTTTTTAAATTGTAATTTTAGACCTGTACATGAATAGGTGGAAGAAAAACAATGAAACTGCTGCGGTGCTCTCTCCGGCCAGCACGCTGCCCTAGCACCGGGCAATGTTCCACCTGCCCCAGGTGGGGGGGACGGAGGTCGATCGCAGCGCTGGAGGGCAGGCAAAGCACCAGCCCGGGTTCACCTTGCCCACCGATGGCAGGGTGCATGAAGGAGGAAGGAAAAAGGCGGCGGGACTTCCTGGTGGGGCAGGGAAGGGTTTATTGGAGAGAAAAGCCATGAGGAGAGCTGATAAAATTAGGCGGGCGTGGGGTTTTATACCCTTACATAATAGGCATGGAGAACATATAATAACCAATAAAATACCAGTTAGGGGGTCTTACAAGGGGGGGGAAGGGATTAGGGCAAATGGGAGACGGAGTGGGAAGAGAGGAGTAACATGGGCCAATTAACTACCGAGGAACATAGAACTTTCTGCAGAAACAACCAAATATGAACCATGGGGGGGGCAGCAGCCAATGGCCAGAGTGCTTTACACAGCCTTTTGGGTGCCCACTGTACCTTCGAGCCCTTGTGCTGTGCAGGCATCAAACCAATGGACCTGTTGGTCTGCTTGGTCCAGCTGACCATGGCTCTGGCCATGGCTCACCGCAACATGAAATAATTTAAATGAAAATTATATTCATGCAGAAGTTATTCAGTGATGAACTTAGAGGAACAGATTCTTGTGAGTCTTCAGGTAAGCAGAGAGGAGATGGAGAATCTTTTAGACCTATAACAGCAGTCACCTTTGGGAGAACATAGGACTTCCTCAGAAAAGCATAGCGGAACCTGAAACAGGGATCATGAAGTACATAGAGCTGTAACCATGTCTCCTCACCCTCTGCATTACATTGAATCATTTCTATGGCTATACTATGTTTTGTGTTTGCACTCACATTGGGCTGCCACAAGAGGACTTTGTAGGGAAGAGTCAGAAAAATAAGCTTCTTTTTCCAAAGTACAGCCCCACTCTCTCCTCCATACTGATGTCCCAAATTATTCACCCATTTTAAGCTGTATATATACTTTCCCCCGCTTCTTAGTTTTTTCTAAGATAGAAAAGTCTCTATGCTGCACTGTTCAGATTGTTTCTTCACAGCATTCCCCACTGTATTTCAACTGTCCTCAAGTCTGATTTTCCCTAACGTGACTGAAACCTGAATAATCCTGTTTCTCTCTCCTGTGTCATGCATACCTGGGATGGCAAATACAGCCACCACTTACACGTTTGCAGGAAGTAAGTGATGTCATGTGTAAGAGAAGTCATGGAGACCCGCAAGCAGTGCAGGCAGTTTGTAAGCAAACTTCCTGTTGGCTTCTGTAGGCAGTCTATGAATGCCATGGTAAATCTAGACCCAGATCACCCAAAGACTTCATGGCTGTGCAAGAATTATGTCAATGCTTTCACTACCATGATGCCTAGGAGGTGACTGAGATGCTGGCTTGAGAGATGCACGTAACAGAGACAAATGAAGAAAGGTGTTTCTGTACGCAAGTCCTCCATTTCAAGTGAAAAACTCTAATGGTGTCTTTTGTTAACAGATATTAAAGTGCATTAGCACAGTCAGCTATATATTCTCATCATCATTTGATGGAATGGAAAAGTGAATGTTAAATATATTTACCCTATCTCTAAATGTTGCAGTTTAAAAATCTTTCCCAAATATCTATTCTGTTTTTATGAGATCCTTACTTTTAAGCATTTTAACCACTAAAATGCAGATTTATGGGAATGTCAAGATGCTAACTTTAATCCATAAATTGATTAAGTAAATTCCCGTCAAATGTATCCTATTAATCCTTGAGAACCTATGTTGTATGATGATGGTCAGCATTTGGATGCATAATTGATTTCACATCCATGACTAGATACATTATGGAAGAATATTCAACTCAAGAATTATTACAAAGTATTTTGATTAATAGGGTTTGTAATGAGAGTTTTTGCAAGGCAGTAGAACTGCTGCTTGCTCGCTGTTCTGTATGGCAAACCAGTGCTGGGACTGCACTGCAAATGTGCCTGCACAGTGCAATACACAGCTCAGGAAACCCTAAGCCTCACAGGACTACTCCAGCATCTGAAATTGAGTAGCTGTGTAAGAAACTTATTCAAGGAGGGATTTGTATACTACATGTTACTTTATGTGTTTTTATTAGTGTGCTCCCTTTTTTCTATTGCTGTTCCATATGCTGCCCAATATTTTATAGGGCAGCATATATATAAATAAAGCATTTATATAAATATATATTTTATAAATATATATTTATAGGATAATTCAAATTCAGTAAAGATGAAGCAAGCCAAACTTTGAGGGCAAGTCTTTTTAAACCTATATGTTTATCTCCGCTTAATCTGGCTTCCTGCAGTAGGGAGTGTCCCTTTATGTAAAGTGCTAAGTAAAATCCATCCAGCATTGCAATAATATTCAAAACCTCAATGCTGCTGCCCTCATTCAAAGCCTATTGAAACAAATGGAAATCTCCTACTAGTTCCAGTAAGCTTTGATCAAATCTTTCAAGCCAGTGTGTATATATGTATCTCTTCAGATGTGTTACAAGTTGTCTGGGCTGGCATTGCAGAATGACCAAAAATAATTGCTGTATTTCCAGAAGATGGAACAGCGACTACGGTCTTAGTATTTGCATTAAGGGTGAGCAGATCTTATGACTATGTGGCATCTCAAAATCTATCTTTGGAAGAGTTGCAAAAATAGTTCTGGTTTTCAAAACCTGATCCATGTTTTAATTTATTCCCTTTCCAAAGTGGCTATGAAAAAAATTATGAAAACAATATGTAAAAAAGACCCACTGAAAGGAATAGAGGTGCACACAAACTCTGGAAGCTACTGACCTACATGCACTGTTCTGCATTTTTTTCCCTGAACTAGATTGTATCTTTTCACTGCACATCTTGGTTGTTTTGATTTTTTTCCTAATAGCATTCTTGGTTTTTTTCCACTTTGGTGACTCTCTTTTCACCCTGCTTGTTTACTGGATAATTTGTTTAAACTTCTTTTTAATCTGAATTACTTAAGATAAAATATTTCAAATGAGCAAAAAGAATTGGGAGTTACCTTGTTTAGATATCATCTCAGATGATGATTCATTAATTATAGCTAGACTGCATAAACGTATGAGAGAATAATAAGGGATGATATCTGGTGTTAGAAAAGACAAAGGAGAAAAGGAAAAGGTTTTTTGCAACATTTTTTACATTAAAGGAACAACCAAACGATTTGGCTGTTCTTTGTCCTGTATCACTATTTTATCTCAACACATTCATACCTGGTACAGTGATCTCTGTTGTGTTCTTGGGAATCCCTGTCATTACTAGGACAATTCAACTGTGTAATATGTAATTTGTATTCCAGCCATTCCTGCAGGCTACAAAAGGTCAGGAAATAATCTCAAACCTTTCTACACAGGTAAGATCAGCACAAGTACTGACTTTAGACCATCTTACTAATGAGAATGAGTGGTGCAGACAGTATGAGTGAAATTTGGGGAAGAGGAAATGACTTCTGTTCAATTAGGTCATAGATTAAAAGCTGTAAAGCCAAGTAAATTCTCAGATATTAAATACAATACCATAATCCTACAATCACATTAAGCAAATAGAAGATTTTTATGCCAGAGGAAACCATCAGGAATGTTAAATTGGATCTCCTGTGCAGCAAAGAGCTACACTTTCCTCTGAACTGGACTATGTCTTCTGGTTTCCAGAATCTGGAAATAATACTTTAATTTGTGATTTAGTTGAGGCCAAATTCATATTTAATATCCCAGACATTCCACATGAGTTGAAAGTAAAGCCTTTCTTTCCTATACATGAGTTGATCAAAGCATCATGAATGTAGATAGTAAAATGACTTTCCTCATATCCTCAAGGCCACAAAAAGCAATTAGCCACTGTGCTATATATAAACAAAAGAACCATGAAATCTTCTAATTTATAATCATGTAAATAATGAGAACCTTGCTAATAAAATTATATAAAATGGAAAACCAAATTCTTTGTAGGAATAGCTAAAAAGCCATTGACAGGATCACATTTCACCATTGACCAAAAGGATCACAGATGTGTAGACTCCATTAAGATATGGTCCCTAATCAGAGGGTGGATAGATGAACAAAATTACTGCCTTGTGTCTCAAAGGAGAGTAATTTCAATGGCTTGATAGTTATGGTATTCATATGCAAGTGAATTTCTGAATTGCCCTCTTAAAAGAATACTTACTAAGATGCTTAGAATCTCAGTAATCAATGAGTTGCTTAAGAAATCAAAGTGAACAGAAAGGACAGCACGGGTCAGGGTAGTGTCTGCTTTCCCTACTTGCACTACAAACCATGGCTGGGCAATTTACACGGCAGTTTCCTGCTTCTGTACCCCGCTGCTCCTGAAACTCAACCCCAAACTTATTGTGGCAACTTAGCTGGGGCTTAAAGTATTATTAGGGCATGCCATCTCACCTTTGAGTAATCATCTCAGTCCAGAACATTTTTAATTAGAGTTTTGATGTATCCTTCAATTAGTAAAGAATAAGACTTTTTGTTGCTTATTCCTTTTACGGTTGTGTAGAAATGTGCTGGGGGGATACAATGGATTGAGGGATGTTTTTTGCTTCGCTCTTTTGAGTTTTTCTGAGATGTGGGTTAAATTATTCACTTTTTTCCCTGAAAGTATAATTAACTATGACTTATACTGGGATTTCATTGCATGGTAACATAATGCCAGTTATTTTTATGTCAAACATATGTTTTTCATAGCAGTTTAGATAGTTGTGGGTTGCAGTTAAAGATTTTTACCATGCAGTTATCTCTTAGATTTATGTAATAGCTTGCGCAGATTTTTTTTCAACTTAAGCTGTGTCAGAAGAGATAAAGCCTGAATTTCAGGTATTATAATTCTTTAGGGAAATCTGGTCTGTGTTGTTCTTCCTCTTGATTTTATTACCATTTACTGTAAATGTAATTTATATTATATAAAAAAAATACAATTTATACATTAATTCCTAGGGGTTTGTCCAGGTATTTTTAAGTAAAAAATCGGTAGTGGTAAAACTCAAGCAGAAGCACAGTGTCACTTTTCCATTTTAAAGCTTTTATAATAAAATGGAACTTCAGATTTCTATCCCAGGGAAAAGGTGACCTTTTAAAAACCAAAGTAGGTAAATAGATCTTATGCTAGCTGGAATGAAGAAAGCTCTCTAAAATAAAATGGGGCAAAAATCAGTGGCACTGTGGATATATGAGCCCAGACTTATGCAGTCTGCAAGTATTTTCATGCTAGTGTGCTCTGTAGTGCCTTCTCTGACTGAGGTGCAGTAAGTGTCCTGTGTGACCAGCTGCCCACTCAATATTCTTCCACTTTTCCATGAGTCTTGAATGCATAGCACTGCCTTTTGAAAGGGGGACATTAGGAGTCTGTGAATATGTGAGAAACTGGGGAAATTGCAGAGAAGGGAAAAACCCGGTGGCAGAATGGGAAGGCACGGCTGTTGTGATGAAATGTCGGAAATGTTAAACTCTTATCTCACAAACACACACACGAATGTTAATTTCAGCTGTAAGTCTATTACCCAGCACATCAATTTATAACCTTATTTCCCTACAAACCTGCTTAATTAGCTGAGCATTTTGGGCCTGGTGTTGCTCTGTCAATTTATGCAGTCAAAAAAACGCTCTGCAAGGCTTTTAATGAAATCCTGATGTTTTTCATCTGGATTACATTTAGTTACCACTGGACTGAGTTTGGCTCAGAATCTGCAGTGGAAAATTGTTTTCAGCTCCTTTTAATTCAGACATAATAGTTCCCTTAGCCTTTAATTTATGGTGAGAGCTTTACACAATAAAATATTTTTAATTATTTTGTAGATAGAGTATCTGCAACCAAAGAGTTCCAAGTGATTTGCCTGAAGCAAGATGATGCTTGTCAAAACTAGGAATAGAATGCAGAGGAACACAGCTCCCATTCTCATGCTTCATCTACTGTATGCAGTGACCCATGTGCATTTTTTAGCACATTTTTCTTAAATGTAGGAGAGGAAGAATCACAATATAGGTCTTGATAAATGCACTAAAATGTACTTTTTTTTTTGAGTCTTAATAATCTCTCAATACTGCAGTGTAACAAAGCATGTTATTGTTTCAGTCTCATGCAAAGATGTGAAGTCCTGTCTGCTTGAAGAACTGAAAAATATGTGTTTTCTGACTAGAAAAAGTGCTTTGATCAGGGAAGACCCACTGTCAGAAAGTCAGTTTTATTCTTCTCTCATGGTGAGGCTATTACAGATGGAAATACCATCTCACTGGTGAGAGTTCTCTAAAAAGATATCACAAAAACGTCTCAGGAATGAATAATCATGCACTGATTTTAAATGGTGTTATTCTCACACAGTTAAGAACTCAGCTGTTATACTATGAAATATTGGTCCTGTTCCCAGGTAAGGTGATTTCAAAACACAGACTGAATGTATTGGCCAGGATCAACCAGCAATAGAACATTTCTAGTAATTTTCTGTGGAATGATCTAGGTTTTATTTCATTATTCAGCTCCAAAATGAACCGGAATAAGACACTTCCTCCACCCAAAAAAATCAGAACAAAACATCCCAACATAAACCCACAAGAAACCCCAAACAACCCACAAACCAAAAAAGAAGCAAGATAAATGGAATACTGTTAGGAACAGGACAACATCTAGAACATCTGTGAGACATTAATGCAGAAGCAATGACAAAGGTGTAACAAAAATACAGAAAGGTACATTCTGTATTAGAAGATGGAGGTACATGATACTGCAGTTTAGAAGTTTAGCACTAGTACAGAGCTCTTTGTATTGGGAAGATGTCCCTTTTGTTAGTCTTACCCACTAACTTGGAGATATCACCCGCTCTTCAAGAGTACCCCACTGAGACAGAAGTTGTTTTTCCCTGGCTGCTTACAAAGCCGTGAGAAATAGACCAAGACTGTACAGTACAGTGGAGTTTCCTGCAAAGTTCAGGGATTGGAATGAAACTGCTGAATCACCAAGCAATCATATTTTTGCTCTGAGATGCAATCTGGAACACACACATAATATGAAAGAAGTGAATGCTTAGTGGGCTATTTGGAACTTTAGCTGGATTTCCAAGCCTGAGGTAGATAATGTCTGAAACAATTAATCATTCATTTCAGGTATTGAAAGCAAAGAGCATAAACTCTCCCTGATAGTTCTTCTGGCAGACATTTGGCTGAATAAAACTGAGAGAAGGAATAGTCCCCAAAGCAATATGAAGGCAGCATCAGGCTAGATCAAGAAGCTGAAGTATACAATGATCAGGTTCAAGAAGCAGTGAAAAGAACTGCCAGCTCCCATATGACTGATGATTTTTCCCTTCAATCTCCCCCTCTGAGCTATGTGCTTGTCACTCAGAAGAGCTCAGCCTGCTCCACATCCTTTCCAGTGACTCTCAGGTGTGTGCATGAAGTGAGGGGTGCCGAGCTCGCAGGGCAGGGCTGAGTGACAGCTCTCTGTTGTTGCTCAGTTTCTGTCTGCCAGTGCTGCTCGGCAGGGATGAGCCTGGCTCGCTTGTGAAGCTGTAACTGGGCTTAATGCCCATTCCGTAGGAGGGTCAGGATATAGAACCAAACATACATTGACATTCCTGCTTAAGAAAGTAGGAAGTGGTTTCTGTGTTATTTTTTTATTATTATTGCTGCATGCTGAGAGGGTGCCAAAAGAGGCGGGTTATTGTTGATTTTTGTTTGCCATTATGATAAATCACCATTTGCAGTAGCTGTAGCTCATTTTGTAGCCCCTGGTGTCAGTCTGCCTTGCACAATTTCCTATTGTCTGCGTACAGAGACCTGTTTCTATTTCCTATGTTTATAGTTTGTAATAAATACTCGTTTCAGGGCCCTTAACCAAACTGTATCTGTAATGCCCCAATGTGAAACAATGTCAGTAAAACAGAAGACTGGAATGTCAGATCTGGATGCTGTAAGAAATTCTCTTGGTAGAACTTGGACAAAATACAACAGATGGTGTATAGACAAGCTTTTGGGAACTAATCACAAGCATTTTTCTTTGAAAGCTCCAAGTTCCTCAGTAGGAAAAGGACTGAAGCATATTAATTGCTGGTTGAGTTGCCCTCTTTAACCTTCTTTAGCTTAAAAAAAAAACCTTATAAAAAATCCCAGATTACCTAAGAACAGGTATTTCCATCTGAGATGAATGAAATTTAATTGTGGTTAAAATTTAGTTGTGGAAAAAGCATTGGAAAGATTTTACTTGGAGTACTGTTGGATAGGTAGGAGTGGAGTATGTACTTGAAAAGTCCATCTGGGGTCAACAGAGCATTTCATTTAAGTGAAATCTAAGAGTTCGAACTTTTTATTTCAGCAGATTGGAAGCCCCAAGGGCCTGTGATTGCACCACTGTCTGATTGCTTTGAGAAGTTCAGAACAAGGAAGGAGATTTGCTGTTTCATTAAAGGCTGATATATAAACATGTATAAACTAGTCTTGGATGAATTTAAAGTGAAAATTAGAAGGAATACTTTGGAGCAATAAGAAGAGTTTAGGATGGACCTTGGCTATTTTAATAACATCCTCTGATGACATGTATGTGTTTTTTGTGGGCAAAAGAGCTACTGTATCCCAGTTGGCACTCAGCAAGCAGAAAATGGCTTTAGCTCACCAAGAAGTTCTCTAATGTTTTTGAACCTGTGCAGGGAAGAAAAAAAAAATGAAGATCGATACAGTGCTCATTCCTAATTTCATCATTTAGAAACAGTATGAAGTGCTTCCTCATGGGACCTGTTAAGGAATATAATATATGCTGTGAAACTATATCCTTGCTACTCTTGAGAGGATTTTCCATCATATGACACTAAAAATATCTCTGAATCCACAGTTGATGAGTTTAATTACTCATCAGCTCTTTACATTACAATTCATTACCCTGAGGTAATAAAGATAAAATAAAGCATTTAGATGCCATTGTGCCATTGTTACAGTGTGTTCAGCAGATTGTCTCTAATCAGTGCTGCTTGTGTTTATGCAGCATAATTAATAGAAACATGAGAGCACTGTCCTGAACGAACCAATTTTAACAGGTGCCCGAGCTGCTGCTTGTCTTTCATTTTCTACTACTTTTCTGTAAGGATGGCTAGTTTAATTACAGAATTTAATGAATTATATTTGTTGATCTTACATTTTAAAGTCACACTGTAATTTTTACTTGTGATTGTTTTATTATATAATAAAAATAGGCCCTAAACCACAACAGTTCTGGCTGTAGTCCATTCTGTACAATCCTTGATACTAAAATTTTGCCAGAAATTATATTTTAGATAATAAAGCTCTGAAGAAATCAACATTATATTACAAGTAGTGAGTTCTATTTCAACATATGCATAACTAAAAGACTTTGTAATTGACAAAGTTATTTTGTTTGAGTGTTGGTGACACCTGTGTGGTATATTACAGTTGAAGTGAAAGTGCTTGTAAAAATGGTAACCCCAAATCTTTCCTGATTACTAGTGCACTTTGACTCTTTACTCAAAGTCATAGATGATTGTAATCTATCAATTAGTTATTTCCAGCCCCACTGCTATCATCCAACACATGGAAGGCGCACACCAGCTATCAAGTACCCCTAGCATGAAACTGCCTTTGTGATATGGGCCACTGAGCCTGTAAAGCCATTACCCCATATGATTTGACCTTATTTAGGCCAAAACACTATTTTTGATCCTTGGTCCTCATTTTCAGAGCAATCACTAAATCAAATCTCAAATGTATAGAAGACAAACATCAATTTGGGAAGCACCATAGCATCTATGGACCTCTGGGGGAAAGACCAGCACAAAACACATGAGAACTGGAAACAGGACCATTTCTACCATTACTAACACAGGCCAAACATCTCTTTTGTGATGGAACAATAAAGATTTTTTTTTCCTTTCTGAAAAACAAAATTTAAAAAATCAAATGCAGAACAGCAGTATCTGATGCCCAGGGATTTAATACTGTTTAAATAATCTATTTAGTAAATAATTTAGACTAACTTTCTTGGTTGTGCATGCAAGAGAAAAATATTTTTAATTACAATATTAACATATAATCTTAGGATTTATTAATAATTGTATTAATATTTATTAATTACAATCCCTTTCAGTCAGGAGATCACTTTTTTTAGATGTTAAATTCTTTGTCATAAAAAAGGTCTTCATTTATTTAGGGCAGTGTTCTTGCTGTTGCTCTCAGCAAGCATGTGCTTACCAATTAGAGACTGACCTGGTCTACCCTTCTTGCTGTTTCAGGCACTGTTGTTATTATATAGCATTTATTCTGTCACTTTCAGCAGTGGAATCAATAGCTGTGATCACAGCCAGGGATGTTACATGAATATATGACCCAGATATACAAGTCTAGGACAAAAAAAGCCCTGACAGTTTGGAGAGCCTCATATTTTGATTTAGTTTGCTCTAAGAAAAAATATCTTCTAGAACAAGTTGGAGGCTTTGTAACTTCCCTGTGAAGTCATGGGATAGTTGTTCTAATCCAGGCTTTCAGCACCCTGCATGATGTGCAGGTGTAAGAGGGTTTCATTAAAACAAAGGGGAAGAGTCCTTATTGCAACAGACCAGAGAAATCCCTAAGAAATCATTTTTTCGGGTTTTTGCAGCATGGCTCATGGCATGACTGATGTATGCTATGGAAAATACTCGACCCAGAACTGAGCTGACCCTTATGTGTTCTATTGTGTTTGAAAGATGAAGGGGATGCATGACCAGTATAGATGTACTAAATACTGGAGATAAAGATTTTATTAAAAAACACTAATTAATCTCTTACTGATCCTAGCCTGTTTCATTTGGGTATTGTAAACTGTGCACTTTCATTAAATATTTTCATTGTAAACAAGAGATAAGTAGTTCTATTTGGGTTACATAAAAGATGGTGACAAGAGTCTTTGCGTGTGCCTTTCTCTATGATGTACTCATGCTGAAAGGCCATTATTCTGAGGTCTGAAGTATTGCAGCACATGGAGAAAATCTGGAATATACTTGATGTGGCTGACATAGAAATGCTAGTTTGGGACATTGTTATGGTTTAATTTATGTCATTTAATTTTTTAATGAAGTCAATATGCTGACTTATCTAAGCTAGATCTCAAAGAGCTCCGCTGGGCACTGGAAGTGACAGAGCTTTGTTCCTAGGGTCATACAAACTGAAGGGAATCTTCCTCTTGAAGTGCCCACCTTTCAGCTTAGTCAAGTTCACTCATTTGGATATTTCTGTAGGATATTGAACTTTTGCCATTAAGCATTTACTGTATTTTGCATAAATGACTAGTTCTTATCCCGAGGATAATTCTGCCATGGTCCAAGTCACAATTGCAAAGGGCTTAAAGTGTGGGGATCCTTCAATTTCTAGTTCAATGTGCTCCAGATTTTGCTATTTCAGTTGTCTGCCCTACTTCTTGCCTAAGCGGTAATATATGTGTTAAAGTAAATTTATGCAGTCAGTGTAGGAAAAAAGTGTTAGAACATTATGAAATGCTAGGATTTCATATATTGGCCACTAATATTATCAGGAATAGGATTAAGGCCTAGTGAAACTCTTGAGTTTGTTCCATGTGGTTTCAAATACATACAGAACTGAGTACAAATGACATAATTTTTTCTTCAAGAGCAGTATCTCAAATGAATTATTTCAGTTTGGAAGTGAAATACTGCATAAACAGTGCCTCCAGAATGTAAGGACTTAAAGTTTTTGGCACAAAGATCAGGACAAATGCAATGTTTTCAAATTGTCAATGAGCTCAGTAGTTCGTAAGTTTTATTTTTTACAAGGGTTAGATTCTCAGGCCTAACAACACATGAACTGGCAAACAATAAACATGGTTACATTGAATAATTCTGTCCTTATCAACTGAAGCAACAGTACGTGTCAAGTCTCTTTCATCCCAAAGAAAATCCATAGATCCTCCATCCTAGTAAGATGGCTACCTGGACAAAGAAGTGGAAACCACACTGTGAACTTAAGCTGTGATTTGGGGAGGTAATTTCCCTGTTCCTCTGAGCTTGTTTTTCCAGCAATGTCTTTATCCATATTAAGTATTTTTTGTTCCAAATTAAAATACATTACAGACTTTTCTATTTTTGTTTTATGGCCTCTCAAAGGCCATCAGCAATCGAAATGTGCATCATGCTGTCCAAGCACTCCGGATGTTGAGACATGGGGACAAAACTGTGGATACAACAATTATTTCAAGTTTTATTTTCTTTTATGATTAGAGGATACAACCTACCAAAATATTAATAACAGAGAGTTACATATGGCTAATAAAATTTCATTCCTTCATATTTGAATGAATTTTGGATGTACAGAAAGGTATCCAGAGGATTCATGAAGGGAAAGAGATGATTCTGGACAGGGGAGAGAACCCTGCACTTGCAATTAAGGTCTGCTATATGTGTTCATGTGAGTGTGATGTATGAAGGTGAAAAATAATTATTTTTTTCTTCTTCGGTTTAAACTTTCTGCGTTAGGAAAAAATCCCCAAACAACAACTTAAAGAATATGCCCAGTGTTCCTATGTCTGAGCACTGTTTTTGTTGTAGAAATTCTTGATTTGTTGATAGATTGAAATTAATCTCCTTCTGACTGCAAAAGAGCGTGGTGTTTTAGCACAGATACTCCTTTGAGCAAGAACAGGCACATTATTTAAGAACGAAATGGAGGAGGAGCTCCTTAGCAAAAGAGCAAATGAATGCTAAATGCTAAAATTTTTATGAAACTGGTACAAATTAGCTAATATTAGACTGCACAATCACACTTTCATTTTGGTTGCTGTGATGTTACAGTATAAATGCTTCAGGCCATGTGTATAATGCAAAGTCTCTTCTGTATATTCATTTTAGGTGACAGTGTTTTTAGCAAGTGACTGTTCTAAATATAGCCTGATGAGTAAAAAGACATTGCCCTTAGGATGGGCTGATCACATTGTCACAGCTTTTTTTCCTCTTCTCTATTACCATTACAAATACCAAAAAAAAAAAAAAAAAAAAAAAAAAAAAAAAAAAAAAAAAAAGAGCTACCCTTACTGTTACTGGCGGAATTCATAAGCAGAGTNAAAAAAAAAAAAAAAAATCAACAAATAAAAGAAAGGCTCTTTGTCCGGAGGTCTTCTCTTGTAAATAATGATGAAGCCTTATGCAGGGGTGACATAGTTTTGTTTCAGGTTATTTTTGCTCAAGTTAGTGTTCATCTTTAGAAGCATGATTGGATCAGGAGTGCTCAGTACACACTCAAGTGTTGTACTGATGATCAAATGCACATATTTACAGTGTCCATGTGTTTGCTATGTACGTGATCAAGGGAGGAGGAACACACATAAATGGGTGTACTGCAGCCCTCTGAGCAGCATGGGTTTTAAAATGGATAGGCTCTAAGGGAATGATTTACAGACAGGATGTTTCTAACCATGCAATTAATTTCAGCTTGACAAAAGTGAACAGCACTCACAGTATGTTGGGTGTTGGAGAATTTTCAAGATACAGTGTGTTGTTATCTTAATTTGGAAAAAGGTTTTATAAAAGACTGTGGGAAACCAGAATGAGGCGAATATTTCTCTGCCTGTTTTGAAGGATTCTATCCCCCTGGACAACACTGTTTTTGACCTTCGCCTATGGAGAAAGTTACCTACCCTTTGGGAAGAGTTAGAATCTACACTGGTGTGAACTAGGTAATAGAATGTTATGTAAGATTATCACAAGGTGAAAATTTAGGGTCTTTGGGTTTGTTAATATAGTAAATAGATAAAAGGTAAAAAGCTTCAAAATGGAGGATTGTTGTTGTTCTCCAGACCTTCTTCTTCGTCTATTAGTCCATATTCTGCAGTAGAAGTAGTTTAAGGTGATTGGATAAAGAATTCTGCAGTTCCTGTGTACGTGACAAAGTGAGTTATGCAACATTGGTGGAAATGTGAAAATATCTTTCGTTTTACGTTTTAATTGGATAATTTACCTTTAAAAAGACTGTCTAATCTTGATAATGCGGGCTTCTCCTGCATTCTCTGCCCTGTGCTGTGTCTGGGTCACGCTAGTGACTCCATTTCTCTGGTAAGACTCAATAAACAACTATCTGAAAGCAGAGACCGCTGAAGGTCCCGTTCGTCTCCTGAATTCCTGGGAAAGACGCTAAAAACTCTCCCCCATCCGGGGAGGTATTAATTAAGGCACGGAAAGTGTCAAAAGACTATTCGCTTAAGAGTTGGATTTGATGGTCCTTATGGGTCCCCTCCAACTCAAAATATTCTGTGATTCTGTGAAAAGAAAACAAGAAAACTAATTTGATCAGTGAAAAAAGCTCTACAGTTTTTTTCTTGTAACAATTTGTGATTCCAAAAATTAACACTGAATATAGTCTAAGTGGAAAAATAGAAGAGACCTCATGTTATTTGCAATGACACACAAGTATCTTTTCACATTGATTATTTGTTATTTTCATTATAGAAGTGCTACCGAATATAAGAAGTTTCAAGCAAGGAGGGAGGAGCTGGGCCATGCCACAGGTGGACCTGTGGTAAGCACTGTAAATCAGAAGGTTGATTTTATCTACATTAGAGACTGCCACTGCTTATCATATTAAAAGCGACATCCTGTGTTCCAAGTAGCACCCCATGGCTTAAGCCTTTCCTGCCTTCCAAATGCTTGCCTCTGCCAGGAAAGATGAGCCATGACTAGTAAATAAACCTCTACCTGGACAGGCAGATTGCAGTGAGGTCTCTGTATTCTGAAATGGTTGCACTCGCTGGGAACAGCAGTGTCCTCTGCCCGCTTCCAGGCTCATTCAGGTTCACGTGCACTGGGATTTTGGTTAAGCATTTGTGTTCACACAGAGGTAAGTGGATTGCTGTATGGGAAATTGAGAAAATACACTGCGGTTCAACATAATGTATCGTGTTGCTTCCCTGCCCTGTCCCACCACTGATCCCTGACATTTCTGCAGAGCCAGTGACTGAACACTGGGGCTGTGTGCATGTTAGGATAAACTAAATTATGTTCCTAAGCTTGGCATTTTCCCTTTTTATGTCAGATGTACCTTGTGACTTGATGTGTTAATATGTAGGCTTGAGGTTTTCCAGGTTTGGAAAATGGAACTGGACTTGTGTTTAATCTCTAAGGGGTATGTGTGCTCTGTTTTGCAATTTGAACAGCTGCATTTCAAAACTATTTCCTATTTAATGTATTCCAGCATTTAACTGTAATCCTCTGAAGAGGCTATATAAGAAGACAGATTTTTAATAAAAGACAACAAAAAAACCTCCTTTGTACATTCATGAGTGTGAACATATGATGCAATCTGGCCTCCACCAGTCTGCCTTCTAATTAAGTGTCCGTGAAGCTCAGAGATGATGCCAGAAATAGTAGTAATGATAAACTATTTCAAGTTCATCAACCTAAGAGCAGGAATTTGGGAGCTGTCACAGTACATTTTTTATTAAGTACCCAGATTAGCCCAGTGAACTGTAAGAGAGGCTCTGAGGAGAGACTCTGTCATTCCCTGACACAGCTGAAATGTGGCCCTTCCCTTCAAGAGCCCATCAGAGATGTTTGTGTGGATACACAGACTCACTTCCACATCCATTTGAAGTCTGTACCTACTGAACTGCAGCTCCATATGAAAATATTGATATGTGGCTTACAGAAGAGGGAAACCAGCAGCTCCTGGGCTGGCAGGATTATTCAAAAGGAGCGTGGCCAAGTTGTTGGAAGTGATTCTCCCCTTCTATTACTCTCTTGAGAGACCGCACCTGGAATACTCTGCACATTTCTTGTATCCCCATCATAAGAAAGACATGGAACTATTGGAGCAAGTCCAGAGACGGATCATGAAGGGGGCTAAGAGGACTTCCCCTCCGAGGACACGCTGAGAGAATCGCAGCTGCTCAGCCTGGAGAAGAGAAGGTTGCATGGAGACCTCTTAGCAGCTTTTCAGTATCTGAAGGGGCCTACAGGGAAGCTGAAAGACTCTTCATCAGGAACTGTAGTAACAGGACAAGGAGTGATGCGTTCAGTCTGAAAGAGGGGAAATTTACGTTAGATATCTGGAAGAAATCCTTGGCTGTGAGTGTGGTGAGGCACTGAAACAGGTTGCCCAGAGAAGTTGTGGACACATCATCCCTGGAACTGTTCAAAGCCAGGTTGGATGGGGCTCTGAGCATCCTGGTCTAGTGGAAGGTGTTGCTGGCCCTGGCATGGGTGCTGGAACTAAAGGATTTGTAAGATCCCTTCCAACCCAAACCATTCTGTGATTCCCATCAGCAGCAAGCCTTGCGCAGCTCCCAGGGTTTGGCCAGGATGTGGTGTCTGATTCCCCTGGGAAACGGCCTGTCCCCAGCTCAGCAGCTGCGGCTGGGTTGTGGCTGCGGTGACACATCCCGCACTGTCACCTCCGGTCCCCTCACAGCGCCTGAGGCCCGGCAGGGACCGCACCTGGCTGGGCACGGACATGGGAGCGTGCTCGGCTGTCCCTCCTGCCCGCCCGGGGTTTGCTCCCTCCCAGTTCTCTACCAGCGCGAGGAGAGATTCCCGGCAGCCGCCAGGAGGGTCGGGCCCCGCAGGATCGCCGGCTGCCCCGGCAGGGCTG
>VZTI01004793.1:99529-134786 GCA_013397865.1 Struthidea cinerea
CCCTCCCGCCCCTCCCGCCCCTCAGGGCCGCGGCCACGCCGGCCCGCCCCGGCCCGCGCACGGCCCCTCGGCCAGGGCGCCGCTGGTAAATCCCGGCTGGATTTACAGCTCCCTGCGGAATCTCCCATGTGTGGTTTGGGACAGCGCGGCCCGTGTGGGCTCTCCAGAGCGGGGAGCCGGGTCTGTGCTGCCGGGTAGCTGCACTTTAACCCGGGAGAGCATCACGAGGTCATTTCAGAGACCAGGCAGTAATGTGGTATCTAACTGAAAGCGATAAAATTGCTAAATATGCCTAACCAATTTTGCTGTTAAAGAAAAGCATTAAGCTGTTTGGGATTTCAGCTGACTTCAGTCCATCAAGATCAATAAGTCTACTCAATTCAAATTCTCAAAATACTAAGGGTAGCAGAATGTGTTCTTGCAAAAATATAACTCACAACAGAATGTTTCGCACCACTTTTTTGTCCTCCTGAGTGGTGTTTAGAAAACCCACAAAACTTTCTTCCCTGTATTTTCTTTAAAAAGCCTGGCTTTGTACATCTTGCTGCTGACAAGCTATGTTGATAGTGATGTGTCAGTTTATGTTGTGTCAATTGCCTCTGGTTATATAATATGCCATGATATGACTAATGCAGCCCAACATGAGTCACCTGTCGTGACAGCTTTATGCTCTCAAAAAACCTCTTTGCCTTCCCTTTAGAATATTTTCTTGTTGTGTTGTTTTATTTCTCCTAAAGATGCAATTGTATCCAATTTACTGTTCATTGTTTTAAATTTTTACAACAAGATGGTAAGTGGGCACATACATTCACTATTAATGTATAAGACTAAATGATTACTGAGACGTGTAAAAGCGTGAGGTGCTCCCACTGCCTGCTGTGAAGGGAGATGATTATAGATCTGCTGCTACAATGCAGCACTGTACCTGAAGAAAAGTGTTACAAACAGAACAGAAATCGCAAGTAGCAGATGGGAATCTAAATGTGAATGGTTATAATCAGGGCTCATTTGTACCAGGAAATTGTATATAACATTATGTTGAATTATTAATACCAGGTTATGATTGCGGTGTTAAACTGATAACGGCATAAATGCTCAGCAGATACATATGTAACATGTGAACACCGACATAAAGGCAGAATTTTGCCCATTTTTCTTTTAGGAGAGACACTGAGATACTCCCAGCCATTGCTGTCTTATGCCACTGTGATTAGCTCAGTTGTTTAAAGCATGGTGCTAACACTGCCAAGGCTGTGGGTTCAGAACCTGTGTGGGCCATTCACTTAAGAGCTGGACTCAATGATCCCTGTGGGTCCCTTCCAGCTCAGAATATTCTGGGATTTCTTAAAAGAACAATTTGCAGTACTTAAAGAAAACAGGTGGAGATTCTTTATTTCTCAAGCGTAGGTAACCTGTAAATACAAGTTAACTCATGTCATGCATTTCCTTGTAACCTTCAACATGTTTTTTGATTCTGTGATGCTTTTTTACTATGAAAGCATGAAGTGGTTGTGAGGTTTTTCATTATGTCTTCCCTCCTCAGATAAAACCATTTACTCATTAGAGTAAATGAATATAATATTTTTCTTAAAACAAGATCTTTGTATCATAAAAAATTATATTTTTTTTTCTTAAAGATTGAATGATTGGTGTAATCAGGAAAAGAATTTGCATTGTTGCATGCTTCTCAAGTTATACAGAAAAAAACTAGGGTTCAAATTCACTACTCTTATTCAAACAACAAAGTATAATTGCAGAAACTCATGTCTTTCCTATAAATAGCCTAGGAAAGCACAAGTAGGTTGCAAGAAAGAATTACTGAAATCAGTTCAGTTATCTTACAGCAGGTGATGAATCAACAGCAATTTTATTGAGTACAGAAGTCTGGAAGGGTATAGTTTTACAGATTTTTATCATGTACTTATTAATTTTGCCATATCATATCAATACTCTTCTTTTTTAACATCTTTCAATAAAATGCCATGTTTACTCTCCAATATCAGACACATCATTTCATTACCCAAGAGTGCTTGTGAGTGGTTATACAGCACTGCTCTCTAAAGGCACTATATCCCTGTACCGTTTTCTATTTTTATTGTTTTTTAAATTTACTTTTACGTGTTTTGTGATTGTGTGAAATTATTTCAGATGTTAAAAAGATAAGCAATGGAGGAATAAGCTTTTAAGCAAATTTGGTTATTAAGTCTGTACTAAAACAGACTTAGACCTTGCAAATTTTGTGTTGTGCTGGCACTGTTCTGAATTTCCTTGTGGCTGGATGTGACCACAGACAAGGCTGTAAGTACAACCAGAAATCTGTATTGTACATTATATAGGTATCAAATTTTCCAAGTGTGCTGCATCTGCAGAAGAGTTGTTCGCCCACGTTTGTGTTGAACACAATGATACACTGTCCTCTGCTATGTTAAATAGTCCGTGAAAATGAAGCCACACAGCATGACAGCTTTGTAACTATCCAGTGCAACAGCACCTCTAGATTTACTGTCAATGGAAAGACGTGAAGGGGAGAAAAATCCCAAGCTGAACTAATTTATTATGTACATCCAATAGTTCTCCACTGGTAGACTCTCGCAAGGTGCCTCGTCCAGTGTGTTCCTCTCATCTTCTGTTACTAGTTGTGCTTTCTGTCTGGCACAAGGCAGCTACAGCCAATGTTTTGAGTACTGCTTTCAGCAACTGATTGATAGCAATGCAGTTATCAGTTCTCATGCCATTATATATCCCACTCTGTCTATGACATATTTTAGTGTTGATCAAGTCCAGTCTCTGCCTTTTGAATAAAATGAGCAGAATATTGACACAATCTCATTCATTATTTAGATAGTGTGTTTAGTGTTGAAGCCCATAAAGCTTACGATTTTCATCCATTTTACATGGCTTTTAGGTCCTGCATTGGCCTTTGAAAGAACACTGCTTATGCGTGAATGTATTCACCCCCTTCTTTCCATGTTTTGCTCTGCCTTTCTCATCTATAGATATAAACATACCTACCTAGTCTTTATGTTTTCCTTTTTCGTGCAGCACTTGAACTTTTTGCAGTCTTACCATTTTTGTCTGGTTAATAACAAAGCTATAATTTACTACAATAAAAAAGTTGTAGGTCCTGATTTTTCTCTGTAAGTACTAGGAACCAAATTCCCAACAGTAGGAGTGAGATTTCTCCCTGCAAATATGTAAGTGAGTTGCTCATGTAAAATATTTACTGATCCCTCTGGTAGTCTCCTCGCCAACACCACGCTTACCTCTAAAGGAAAGAGCGATGCTGTTAATTCGCAGCAGGAAGAGGCTGTGAAGAGCAGCCAGCTTAGGCAATGTACTTTGTGTACTTTGACAAATATGCTGATAAACCTGAACTAACAAACCAGTAAAGTCTTCACTTTTTTTCAGCCATCGGTAATGACTTGGCATTTGTTTCATTCATTCTGGTCATTGCTGTCTAACTTAATCTCCATCCAATTTGCTGTTTGCAATTGCTGTATGTTTACTAAGGAACTACAGATTGTGTTGCCCAGCTCTTTAAGATATAAAACTATTGTGCCTGACACACAGTCTTTTATTCACTAAAAGCATACAAAAGAATAAAATTTATTTTTTAGACACAGGCTCCAGTATAATTATTTAGCCCTTTTATTGGTTTTACATTTCTGTAACATTTTCTCCGTGAGGATATACTAAGGAAATGTTTGGAATGGCAGCCATGGACTTATTAAGGTATGCTTCATATACAGCACCTTGTACCAGTGCTCTGGGAATGTATTTTCACCCATGTGTTGCTTTGGATCTGTATAGTCTGAAATGCTCATCTAAGAATTTTCTTCTGTTTCCTGTGCAAGAATGAAAAGAGGAACAAAACATAAGGTCTGAGCTCTCACTCTGTTCAAAAGCAGCAGCTGTGTTACTCTTAATAAATGTGCACAGTATGATAAAACATGGTAGGGATGAAGCATGTTGATAGGATTTTTAGTCTGAGGAAATTCTTATCATAGACCTTGTGAACATTCCCCCTTTTTGATTCTGCAGCAGTCAGGTATGTCCTGTGTCCTTAAGTGTTTGGGAGTGCTTGAGTCTGAGAATTGCAGCTCTTGGGGCATGTACCTTTGCCACATGACCTAAGGAGCAGCGCCATCCCTGGCAACCAATCCCACCTCCTACGGGGCAATGGACAGCTATGGTAGAGTAACAACCATTTGTACCCACTAAATGCAGGGAAGTGTTTCATGGGACTCACAAAGGAGCCAGAGGCAGGCTCTGATCCTGTGAAAACTCCACTCTTCAATTTCACCCCTGTGCTTGATCACAAAGAAGTGGCACATTGGTGCTGCCTTTAACTGCTTGGTCAAACATTTAAGACAATTACTCTTGTGCAGCAAACCCACAGGTATTTCAAAGTTGCAGGCAGAAATCCTGTTAGGTGACAGAATCCTGACAGCAGATTGCATCATTATTTAATGCATCATGGTTTGTCACAGAGACACGTCTGATGGTGTCATCGAGTTAAAGGGGCTTTAGACTCAAAACCTCAGCTGGTGAGCAGTCAGGCACTCTGGAATATTCATGGCATATGCAGCATAGTATGGAGAGAACAGCAAATACTATGAGTGGAACAAATTGTGACTGCAGTGCAGATGGAGAAGACTGCCTTTTTTCTAAATCGTTTTACTAAAGATACTCTGGGAGCCTAATCTTAGGAGTCCTCCTGTTACTAATCAGAACACCTGCATGCTTTGACTGTAGCGAGAGGCACAGGCAGCAAGCTGGGTCTTTAGAAAGCAAGTATGAGAGGAGACTATTGGCATAAAATTTTTCTGCAGGAGTAATGGAGATTATAAACTCTCAGACCTCTCAGGCCTTTTAAACAGGGTCTTGCCTAAAGCTTTTCAGTAAACATTAACAACTCAACAACATACAATGTCTTCTACAGGAAAAAAAAAGCTTTTATTGCTGGCTGGACTGCTGTGCTTGTGAAAACATCAACACTACAGCATTTATGGGCTAGATGTGTCTTCAGTCTTCTATCTGAAGTGGCTGCAGATTGATGTTTTTCCATGCTCTTCACTTTTTGGTGATATCAGTCATATTGTGTGAAGGGGTAAAAAGGCTAGGAGGGAAGGAGTAAAAATGCTTAAAAAAATTAAAAATACTTGCCAAAAATCAGTGGGAAGGAGTGCGAAGAGTTGCCATGACAAGCTCCAGCATTGTACCTCTGAAGAATTGCTTTACACATTTGACACCCTTGCAGTTTCTGCAGTGAATATGGTCTAGTTTCATTCTTTAATTTGTATGTTTGTAGATGCAACATCACAGAGGGATACTCGTTTGGAATAGAAGCCTTTTTGCTTCTATAGCTGTGACACATGCAGAGTTTAAATGATTATGAACTAAATTCTCCATAAGCTTACGTGATGAGTGCGCAGGGTAGTTTCTCTGACATTAATAGAACTACTTTCTACTGCTTTCTTTTTAAAAAAGTTTCAGAAGGAAATATGTCAGTCTTGTGAAGAAGTCTTTAAAGAAGAAAATATTTAGGAGGAGAATACCTGAGTTTGGCTTTATAAGTTTAAAAGTTAATCCCTTCAGTGCAGAGAACATAAACTAGGAGAAAAAGGAGAGGGACATCTGAGACTGACAATGTTCAGGAGGTAAAAAGGATAATGAAAATGATAAGAATCTTCTAAATATAACTTTATGCTTATGTTGAATGAGAGTATTATACTTGAAAATAAATTTTATTCCCTCCTTTTTAATTTTATCAGCAAACATAAAAGAAAAATTAATTCTGGGGTACATTGAATTTCTTTTTAACATCGCAGTTTGGCCAATTAACTATAGGATAATTATTCACAGATCTCTAGTAAAAAAACCCTTGCTTTGACTGCAAGCATGAAAGGTCCCTGTAGCTTTTAGAGGCAGAAGTAAGCCTACAGGACAGGTGGCAGCAGTTTACTTATGGACACAGACTGGAGCTTAGTCCTCCAATATCTGAGACTCCAGAGAGCATTGTAGTTGTATTCTGCTACTGTAGAGCTGGGGACCATCATTATGAAATCATTTGCAGTTAATTTGGCCCATGATAATTTTCTGAAGCTTTATGCATAGGAATCATTGGAGCATAATTTTTCCTGGTCTCAGTTATGATTACCTATTCCTTATTTCATATCAGATCCGTGTTAAACAATGAACACTACGGTTGGATGTTTAGGCCAGAAATTGGCAATTTTCTCCAGATGAAGAGCTGAATCACTATTTTTTTTTCATTATTTTGCTTATTCACAACTCTAATATGTATTACTGGCTTAATACTGAAATATCAATTTGATTTCCTTTTCCTTAGAGACTTGCGTGTCACTTGCAGCGCAGTACAGTCATTCACTGGCTCCAGATGTGAGTGTATATTAGCTATCTCTTCTGCCTGATTATTCCTGTTAGCAGTCATTAACTGGATTCCTCACTGAGCTTTACATTGAGATGTTCAACACCATATGGTATTTACTTTAGTAAGTGAAAGATCAATGTGTGTAATGGACTAATGAATGTGATGGATGAACATGTAAGTAACTCTTTTGTCTTCTTTCTCTGATCATCTGTAGACACCATAATGTTTTTCTTTTAGTTCAAGTAGCTAAAGTTTGATGATACACATTCTGTTGGTTTACACAAATTAAAAGATTGAGCTATAATCTTAGTTAATTCCCAGAAAAAGGCACAAAATTCTGCATCCCTTGACAGGATAGAAGCAAACAATTGACAATTTCCCAGCTGTACCAGTCCACTGAGCTCTGTGCTCAAGAAGTCTGTCTTTGTTGGTCACACGGTTGCCTTTACAACTTTTTTCCTGAATATCTGCCTTGGCTGGGAAGCACAGTCCAGGCACCCTGTGACATATGCATCACTCTCTGCATTTCTGGTCAGATCTCAGGCTGTGCAGGTTATTCTGCATGTGTTATTCAGCAGTTCTGCTTGCTGCTCCTAGAAGCACAGCTGGAGTTACACTAGAGGAAAGAAGTCGGCATTTTGGAAGGCTTGGTAGGGCCTGTCATCCCCTCCTTAAAAATTATCAAAGGATACATAGTTTCTATTTTCTTGCCTGTTGGTCCTTGGTTTAGAGCTAGTCATTAGTCTAATTAACAGGAGAATAATCTAATAGGAGATGATGATGTTCTGTTTTGAGTCGATGGATGACAGTATTGAGGGACCCAGGTTCAAAGGATACTTTTTAATTTGTCAGGAAGTTGTCACAAAAAGCATGTATTTAGAAATTTGCTAGTGCCTTGGGCATTCAAGAGAAACATGGATACCTGGAGAAAGAGTTTCCACACTAGCTAAAACATGCTAGAAGCTTCCTTTAACTAATGAAATTGATCCTTTACGTCTGCCAGTAGGGGTTCATAATTTTAGTCCGTTGCTCAAACCTCCATAGCCAATGAGCCTGTTTTAGCTCAGGCTTTGCTAATTATAGTTCTGAGAAGTCATTTTTGTGCTCCTAAAAGGCAGAGTTAATTTCATGTTTTTATATACGTGCAATATATAATATATAAAATTATATATTTTATAATATATGTAATATCACATATATAATTTTCACATTTTTATATGTTTATATGAGTTGGAAATCTGTTGCTCCCAAAGTTTTTGCTCACAGAGGAATTATTAGTTTTGCTTTTCAAAGATGATTGCTTTTAATATTACCCTACTTTGTTTTGAAAATCATAATGCCACATGTAAATTTTTGGAAACTGTTGCCCTTAAAAACATTCTTTTGTTCATAGCTATTATTGCTAATTTTCGAGGCAGGTGAAATATTTTTAAGCAGTTGGTCCTTATGTAAGAATTTTCCCTAAATTCTTCTTAGACAATGAGATCTCTTCTGGGGAAGTGAGCTGCAAACACCATGGAATTACAGAAGAAGAGGAAAGGCTTCTAGCATGCGTTACATTGTGCTGAGTTAGAAATGTCATAAAATCTGTGGAACTATCTGTAAGTGTATCGGTAAGTGCTATCAAGTGGAAGTAGGGTTTGCAGAGACCCTCTCCCAGTCTGCGTTTTTGAAAGTAACATGTTAATGTAAATGTGAATATATGCTTGAAACTTACTGCCTTTGCTACTTGGAGACGTAAAGAAGAATATAATTTTATGGAACCGGGTAGCTTTTTTTTCTTCTGGGGAGGCCTTCATATTTGTTACTGCTGAAATACCAATAGTTTGGTGAGCTTCATGGCCATAAAGGCTTAATAAGTTCACCTGTTTTTATCTATTTGAAAAACTGTTTTGCAAGTGTTTTTAAGAGATGTAGTTGTTTCTCAGTGTCTGGGAGGACTGTCAGTTGAACAAATGATATTTGTTAACTAGGCCTCTTAGAGTAAATACAGGCAATAAATTTACTGTGAGAGACAATGGAATATTAGTAAAATACTACGGGCTACTCTTAAAATCCAAGTATAATCCCATGCAAGATTTAATTGTCCATAACTGATAATTATTCATATTAAGGACCTATCATATCCTCTCATAGTAATAGCAATGTAATACAAATGAAGACCCCTAGAACATTAACCATGAGAGACCACAAAAGTATTAATTGAGTTTTATATTCAGTAGCCTTCAACAGCAATATTCATGAAAGATATTGAGGCAGTTTTCATTTAATTAAAAGAAATAGTCTGCATAATTCAGAAATCTGTGCTTGTTGTTTTGCAAGCAACAGACGTGATCATATAATTCCAGAATTATAGCAATACTGGATTTATACTGTTAAAATTAATAGTGGCACAATATCTGTGCAACAGAATGTCATAGGAGGTAAGGATGTTAACAGCTTGCCTTACCTTTTGCTCAAAAACCCAAGAAATGCTTCTCTAGCCAAAACAAGTAACACCACATATGCCTAGACTCCTTTTTCTCCTCACTCTCTTTAGCCAGGTTGTATTTGTGACAGTGCTCCTGGAAAGAGGAATAGGGCAAGGAGAAACCAAATATGGTTACTCATGTCTTTTAGTGGAGATTTGAGATAATTATGTAAGAGATATGGTGTAAGAAGATGTGCATGAAATAAATGAAATAATGAATAATGAAAGCTGTGCTAAGGACTGTTTACAATAACCAAAACTGCTTAAGCAATCAACTTAAAGCTGCTGTACCTTTTTGAGTACAAACATACTTGACCTAAGACATTCTCAGTTGACTAGAATGTTTCCCTTGAGAGCTACTATGAATCAGTTTTAGAATTTTATATTACACTTATTTAACTTAAAACTTCTTGGATTTCCTACGTGAAATCTAAGATAAATTTATGAGTGTTGGAGAGCAGGTGTTCATGCTTACCAGTGTGTAGCTTGAGCTATGTCACAGGTCTAAGGAGATTGAGTTAGCTGTAAAAATGTAAATAGCTTCTGAGGTGTGGAAATGCAAAACATTTTTTCTCAGCCTTTGAGCAGAAATAATTTTTCCCTCTCACACTGACCCAGTGCTAACACATATACTAATGCCACTCAGGAATCTTTCTTTATGATAATTGCCAAGATATCAACTAATATTCATTCATAGAAACATCAAATTTTCCTTTGTCCGTTTATTCACCTCGTAGTAAAAAACAGATAAACCAAAAAACATATTATGGGAGCAGAAAGCATTATGATTACATTTATGAAAACATAGTTTGCTCTGTGTGTGCGTGCATTATTTTTTACAGTTTTCTTTGTCAATTTGGAGGTCAAGCAGGAAAGAAAATAGCATGTAAGGCACATCATTAGCCGTATTATTTTAGTCTTTGTAGTCTCTGTCCTTAGACATTTTCAAGACCTGAGTGGATCAAGCCATGAATAATCTGGTCTCTCTTAGCTTACCCTGATTTCAGCAAGACTTTGGACTCTGGAGGTCCTCTCCAGCTTGAATTGTCCCAGGATTCTATGATTATGCCAATAATAAACTATGGAGAGAGAGACTCCTTGTATCTGTTTCAATCAACAGTAGTTGAAAGGGTCTGTGAATATAAATGAACTAATTGGATACTTAGTAAATAAAAAACCCACTCATAAACTACAGAATAAATGAAAAAGATGCAGAAAATCTCACATAGTTGTGGAAAGAATTCACGCATTGTTTCTTATTTTCGGCCTAAACAGTGCTGTCTATTTATGCTATTTTCCACATATTTTTCCACCATCATGTTAGTGTTCAGCTTCATTTTATTCTAATCCACCAATGCAAAGGAGGGGAGGGTTATTTGGGAGATGAAAAAAAGAGTTCGTATCATATGGTTCTGGTGCTAGGAATTTGCCTGCCATTAACTGTAATAAGGTGAAAAATCCAGCAAATTTTAGATAAAGGAGATATTGAGAAAAAACTCCTTACTTCAACCTTTCTTTAAAATATTGTCACTAATTAAGTGACTAAGTATATACCTTTGTCTTCTTATGTATTTAGCAAAGCCTTCTTAGTAAGAAGGGTGTTAATTGACCACATTTTAGGAATAGAAAACGTGATCAGAAATTATCAGGTTGGGCCATAAGTATAGAAATAAGGGCAAAATTAGCATTCTCATTTGATGAACACAAGATGACAGAATTAGAATATTTTATCTTAATCTATACACTCTTTACCATCTGGTGCTTTTTGAGGTTGGATACTCTGATTCTTCTGAACTGATAGATTATGTGATATTTTAAGCATTTAATATGCAGACTATATAAAATAGATTGACCTTCTTGCATTGAATTTCTCAGGATAAAAAGTACAGCCTTCATAAGCTATGTCTGCTTCTCTTTCCACCCCCAGGATAATGTTCAGAGTTTCAACTTATTCCAACCCACTGCCTGAAACACAGAACACTTGCTATTATATAAGACACTTCAATTTGATGTGATTTTTCTGTTCATGTTATTTTTCATATTAATTTTCACTGCTTTTAGATGATCTTTTGTTGAAAGTAACAGAAGAAGATATCAGAAGGATGGGGTCACTGTGTGCTCTTACGGTAGCATTTGCAACAGATGATACAGAACTTTGCAGCACAACATTTCCAAGAAGAATTTGGGGTAGCACTCAGTTCATGTTAATAAAATTATCTACATGTGTGTTTCGGTGGCTACACTGATGATTGCTTTTAAGGGGGACTGTGAAAAGATGGACACGATGGTCATATCAAGAACGAAACCAATGTCTCTTTTAAAGGCTTGGTTTGAGAAGCAAGTGAATAATGTCTGTTGATGTAAATGTAGCTAACTGTGATTTATGGATGTGTGTATCCTTTTTTCATAACCAAGCAAGGATTTAAGAACCAGCTAAGCTGTAAGATGACTACAGACTTTCCATTAGATATAAAAATTTTAATTTAATAAATGTAGAGGCCATTTCTTATCTCTGCAGCCAATACACACTAAAATACTGTGTTAAAATGTGATTCTTATTCCCCGTTGGATTGATGCCCACAACTTTGTCCATGCACTTCCAGTTGCACGTACAACTGACAGTGATCCTGGAAATGATCCTTTTGCAGCTTCCAGCACAAAATTATTGCAGTAAAACAAATGGATGCTATGTTTTAGATATCCTCATCCTCCAGTGTATGCACAATATAAAGCTAGAGCATAACAATTATGCAGAATCCTAAGGTTTTGCCACAGGATGGGGCCTGAAACCAGTGGCTTTTAGCCGTCCTTGAAAATTCTCCCTTATGGTTCTCCCTCCAGTCATAACACCACAGCTGAGGCAGCAGCTACACTGTAATTACCTGCATAGTCTGCAATTGTAGAGAAAAGAAAAATGAAAGAGCATGCTAAGGGTGCTTCACATAGGATTAACCTTACTTGTTTTAAAAAAGTAAAGGTCTTTGAATAATGTTAATTAATAAAAAAAAAGAGAGAGAGAAAATGGGCATCTAGGAAAATAGTATTTTCTCCCTTGTTTTCCCTTGAGATGGAATAAGCTCCTTTCTTTTATTAAAATTATCTTAGAGATGAGGTTGCTTGAAAAATATGAATTATGGCAGTAGCAGTTTTATTACTCCTTTTCTTTTCCTATTCATCTACCTATCTGCGCCTTCCTTATTTTTCATTTCAGTGGTGAGCAAGTAGGCTTAATGGTCTGCAGCTCTCCAGGCAGCAGTGGCTTCCATGACACCTCAGTATCTGTGATGTCAGCAGGTCTGTTGGACAAGGTGAAAGCGCAATTGTGTGAGGAAAGAGGGAGGCAAAAGCTCCAGTCAGATTGCTGAGGAGGCTTCTGCATGCCTTTTTTTGCCTGATGGAAAAATTCAAGGATGATGCCCTGTAGGAGCAATTTTCCTGCCCAGAATCTCTGGAGAGATAAGCTGCTTTAACAATAGCATTTAAACAAGCATCCAAGAGAGGCTTAAATTTTGTTATAAACATTATAGAACAAAATATGAGTAAAATCTATTCCAATAAATGACAGAAAAGCATGTGGTTAGTCAACACCCAAAAAAAGGTGACGAACTTTCTCTAAATGCAGATTAAAATAACCTGTTCATTTAACAAACAGAGAATCTCTGTTATAAAACTTTAACTTTCATGAGTAAAGTTGTTTAGACCAGGCTTATGTGGATTCATAGCCGGTCATTGTTTGCACGTTTGCATTATTTTTTCACACAAACTTATTTCCTGGAACTACTGTTTTCCTGTTTTTATCATTCTTGGTATGATGCAGGATTGGTTTTAAAGTGGGAAGGCAGATGTTGGTGGAGTGCTAAACAAATGCCCTTGAAATCTTTGGATTACTGTCCTTGTAAAGGCCCCTGCTGACGCAGATGTGTGACTCTCTCTGGATAATACTAGATATTTACAAGGGAGCATAAAAACTGTAAGTAGATGTGTGGTAATTAGCACAGCTGAAGAAAGCAGAAAACATTTGGACACACTCTCTTATATGTAAAGGAAGTGGGAAGATGCATGACTTTTTCTCATGTCAAAATAATTCTGTTACCATGAAAATTAATAACTTAATAAATTTCCTTGCTTTCTTTTCCTTGGCACAGTAATTTTTAGGACTTGTTTCACTGTGAAATTAAAAACTGTGATGACATGAAAGTGCCAGGCTTTGATTTAAGGCATGTGGAAAGCTATTCTGCAGCTTTTACATTTTATGCTTTTTCTGCACTTAGATGTCCCATTATGTGACCTCAAGAAAAAAACTGTTCCTTTCTCACAGTTGATTGTCTTGGCATTTGTTTCTATGTCTTGACTACCTCTTTAGGAGTGTGATGGGCTCACAGATAGAAGGAAAACCAGATAATCCAGAAATTTCAGTCTTTTTCAGCTGAGCTTTGACATAGTTGCCTGTCAGCCTGAGAACCCATGAACATGCTCTCTGTGTGTTGCTGTTCTCTCATAACCCTTCCTGACCTCCTTGGCATCACTCCAGTTTACTTTGGCCTACGACAGTCCTGGATATTTGTCTCTAAATATCTAATACAGACAATGGAAACTACCAGATTTCTCATCTGATTTTTCCTTGTTGTAACGCCATTTTTCACCCTTGCCTCTCTTGCATCATGTGCTGTTTAACTTGAGGTCCATGCTTGCAGTATCACTACACATTTCTACTGACACACCCAAAAGCAAAATGTGTGTTTCAAATCAGTTGAATTTAATCTAGTTGCCTCAAATGGAAAAAAAAAAAAATCACTTATGGTTTTGGCCAGAAGAAGAGGTTAGCTTGGTTCTGTGCACACATACCTCTGAATACTGAAGGAGAACTCTTGAGAACTCAAGTGCTGGTACTACCTAAGCCATCAGGGCTTGGATCTATCCCTTTCCCTTGTTAGAGCTGATTCTGTAATACAGACCACCTCTGGCTGTAATAATGAGTTGCTTACTTTCCTGCATGACTCTTAATTTAGCTCTCATATTTAAACTCCAGTTTTCTTGCTGCAGTATGGCATGCAGGAGCATGCAATTCTACTTCATCTTTCCCAGCTGCATTCTCTTCTTTTTCTAACCTTAATTGCCTTGACTTTATTGTGCAATACTGAGACCACCTATCCCACAACATAAATTATTTTCTATGTTTTCGGCTGGCTTTTGGGGAGAATGAAAATGTCATCCACTAAAGGCAAATTAGCTGAAAACTCTACCTTTCTGGGATGCACTGAAAAGCTCTTCACCATCTGTCACACAGATCCAGGACCAGACATGGAGAAGGAAGCAAAGTAGCAAGCAAGGGTATAATTACAGCTTGGAGGTTGCTACTGATACTTTAAATCTGGAAATTTAACTAGAGATTCTGGATTCTTTATTTAGAAGTCTACAGTTACAAAAGGTGCCAATTTCATTCTAGCTGTCTTTCTCAATTATTTTAACATATAAAGAAGTGAAAAATATTGTCTAGAGAAGACATATGCCATGTTTTTCAATGTCGTGAGAGTTTTAACATGTCCCTTGGTCTTTACAGACCTACAACTGCTGACTGACTTAGCATTCCTGTAACTTCTTCTAAAGTACTTTTGCTTTACCTCTGCTTCTCTTCCAAGTTCTTGGCTACATTCTGCCTTTTGCCTGCCAAATTTTCTTCATATCCATGTATACTGGTGTTATACCTTTGGCTTCTTTTTCAGTTTATTGTACCTCAGACTCAAATTTGTTTGGGTTGGTTTTTTTTCTTTTTTGCCAGTAAATATCAGCCCAGCACACAAAACGTATAACTCTCTGTTCAGCAATTTCTATGACCTTTTTACTGACTCCATCTTGATATGGTATCTTCAAGTGCTGCCATTTTGTTGGGTGTGAGTGACAGGTTCAGCTTTTCCAAACTTCTGTCACCTGTATCCCCTGACATACTTCTTTAATGAGCAGTTGTATATTTCTAACTGGATTCTTTATAATTCTAACTCTTGCAGGCAGCTGCCAGATAAACTAACTCACCATGGAATACTCAGCACTAGCATAATATCTTCTGTTTCCACAGTTTTATAAAAAATGGTTCCAAGGACCTTAAAATAACAAATTCTGTAAAATAGGGGGGGGGTTGTGCTCTTTTAATTTCACCTTCACAGAGCTGATGTGGTTTTCTTGTGTTCTGTTTTGTTTTAAATCTCATGAGAAAGCACAGTTATATCTAAAACTCATGTAAATCAAATCAAGAACTAGAGCCACTGAGATGAGTGATTACTTGAACACAGTACTTCACTATGCGTGATCAAGGGCTTCTGAAATCACTTCTGAAATGTGTTTGTCAATGGTGCACTCTGTTGTGTTAGTAAAATGAGGAGGCCTTTGTGAAGCCAAGGGCTGTGTGTGCTGAACAATCATAGAGCAGTCTGTCTTGTGCCACGGATAGTGTAAGTTAGCAGGTACATAAACACCTGAACGAGGTGGACTTGTCCAAGATTGCATATTGATAGCAGAGATGGGAACAGAGCATCCTGATTTCAAATCCTGACCTACTGTGACTCCGTTGTGTCAGCATATAGCTTCTAAATATCATTGTTTTCATTTATAGGTTCTTTTGAATTCGAGTAGATCCATGTCTAATAGTTTAACTATTGCTCTTACTGTTACATTGCTCACCCAGGTTTGTGGGGTTGTTGTACTACCCAAGCAGAATATTCATCCATGTTCTGAGGCAGAATATGAAATCCTTACTAACACTTAAGTGAAATTCTTACTTGATACTTTCTTATACTTTTTTTGTAATTCCTATTGAAACTCTTTAGTTTCTGGTTCATCTGGTTCCTCATACCTAAGTGTTAGAGCAATTACTTTATCTTTTTTGGGTCATGCTGGGCCTGGAACCCACAGCTGAGTTTTTTCTGTAATACTGCAAGACAGTGCTAGTTCCCTTGTGACTGCTTTAGAAGCACACAGTCTGCCTGCTTACCAATAAGAAAAAATTTAAGATTGTTTTGATTGTCTATTCAGTGGCTTAATGCAGACTTAGATCTAAGCTTCTGTGAATTCCTTAAGATAAACAGAACTCTCTCTTAACGATGCAGCCTATATCAGATATAGGGTACATGTAAAGCATCTGTGGAATGGTGAGCTAGTGACATCTGAAAAAGGTGGCATTTGCAATGTTTGACATTGGTTTATGGCCTGTAACAGGAATTTCAAGTGTGGAAAAGACATATTTGTAGGCAGGGAAAAAAGGAAATAAAGTATGGGATCTTCCATTTCAAGGCAGTATTCATATTCTTAGAACATATCCCCTTTACAAGTCATGAAATAGGGTTATTGCTGCTTCTGTGTGTATCCATAGCAATTCGAAGTGTTAATCAGTGTGCTTGATACACTCTAATTGTAAAAAACCTCAGAACAAGACAAAATTGGGCCCTTCCCCAAGGAACATCCATATACAAGATAAAAAAAACTACCAGCAGAAGAAATTCAGAAAGAAGTTTCTCAGGGACCTAAAAAAAATGGGGTTTATGTGTTGATATTGCTGATTAAAAAGAGACCCTTTGCTGAAGTTACCAAAAGAACATATGCCTGACACATTCTATTTCTGCAATACCGAATAACAGAAGAAAAAAACCACTGGTATATCATATTGTATGTGAGTGCATATACCTGTATCATGCTAAAAAAGGAAAGCTTGAGGGAAGCTATAAGCCCTACATGACAGATTGTGTAAAGTCACATGCCAGATTTCCCTTTTTAGAAGTACAGAAATAAAAAGTAAAGAAAGGGGGGGCGGGGGGGGGGGAAGAGGGGGAAAGCCACAAGAACTGAAGTCCCTAGAGGCTTGCACAGCCTTACATCTCCTGCTTTAGGGTGTGATTATGAAAACTCCTCTGAGCAAAATGAATCCATGATCCTATTAAAGCCATGGAAACTATCTCTTGATTTGCATGGGCCATGGTTTTACTAAGGGTATTGAGGGACCAGTGCACATTGGAGCATGAATACATTAAGGCAGGAAATGAAATACAGAAAGTTCCGTGAAGCAATTATCAATAATTAATGCTTTTTTCCATTGATTTTTCAACTCTCATACCATGTTACAGAGACAGAGACCAAAAAAGCATTTTCAAAGACCATAGCTTGACCAGAGACTATGTAAGACAAAGGAAAACACACACTGTGTTCAACACTGTTAGTTCTGATATTATCTCACGGTTGGGTATGGAGTGTACTACCCTGCACAGCCACAAAGAACCCTGTGACAGGAGCAGGTAGGAAGTGCTTGGGAGCAGCTCAGTCCATAAAAGTCAACACTGGGGCTTGATTAAGAAAGAGACACCTTAGGACTCACAAATCTCTATGAAAACCCCTTATACTTTTTGATACAAGTTCTGAGGGAAGGCACTTTTCTGAGGAAGTATTAACTAATTACTGATAAAAATATCAAAATTGGCTTGTGGCAAGCTATATTTTGCCACTAGCATGATATAAACCATGGTTTATATGCAAGTAGCAATTTGCAAATGAGACAAATGTTCTGGATACTTATGTTTTTGTTAGTTATACTTGTAAATTAGTGTCTATAAAGTGTTTCATAGGTCTTTTAGCTATCTGGAAGGCTATCACTCGATACCCCATGTATCCAATGAGACAGTTTAGGGCTCAAAATGTAGAACTGGTCATGTGATTAGAAAATTAGATTATTCCTGAAATAGAATAATTTACTACTTAACTAGCTAACTCATATATAATATAATAAAAATTCTCACATCAAAGAAAAAGTACGTGTGAAAAAAGGCAAGAGGCTTTTGCAAGCCACTATGCTCTGATTTGGATCAAGATTTTGACCATATCAAGTTTGAAAGTGTTAACAAAAAAAGCTGTTATTCTTAGAAACTGCCTGTCTGCCCACTGAAATGACAGTTACTGGCACGTGGAACCCTTCATTGTTTTGTTTTGGCATGGGGTTGGGTTTCTTCTTTCTTTGTAAGGTGGCAGGCTGTTCTACTTTTACGTGCAGGAAGAAATGTGTCTTTGTAAGAGCTTATTCTCTCCTGCCAGCCCATCACATTTGCTCACCTTTGTGATCAACGAACCAAAACTGGCAATGGATCTGAAATGACTGTATCAGCTTTTTTTTAATCGGCTTTACTGATCTGGAAAAAAAGCAAACACCAGTTTATGACAATATCGATCAGAGTTTCATGACTAACATCTTGAAGTGCTGATTTATCATAAAATAGAGGAATAGAGAATGAATTTACTTGGGGCTTAAAGCTAGATTCACTTATTTAAATCTGACTCCAAATTTAGTCCCTTTTCATACCATTGTGCAACCATCAGGCCCTTTGAACACCAAAACAAAGCTTGTCATGAAAAGTCAATAGTGCAAGCACTTTCTAACAGCCATTACCAGCCAAATCATAAGGAAATAAGCTAGGCCTAAAAATGAGTTACCTAGAATTGAGCAATAGGGCATGGTTTCACGCACAAATTTCAGAGGTATAGAAAAAAAGGTAATACAAAATATCTTCAAATTGAGAAAATATGCTTTCACTATGCCAAAAATATGGCATAAATAACTCAACAGGCATATACCATATTAATTTCTGAATACATAGCATTTTAGAGTATTTGTTAGAATGATTGGTAAACAAGGAATTGCAACATTGCTTCTTGCCTGTTTGCCTCCTGCCTTCTTCCTCTACTGCTGGCAGAGTCAGTTGAAAGCTGTAACAAAGCAACAGAACATGCCTTTATTAAAGCAACCCATGCTCACATTCCTGAATGCTTAAATGCAGCCACTCTTCCTTTTAATACAAAAAAAGAGTTATAAACTAGAATTCAGTCATCTCTGCTTGTAAAGCACCAATACAGAGCAACCAAACCCCAAATAATGTCTTTGAGTGGTAGCATAACATAGGATATTAGAGCTGTCACTCATTTCCTGGAGATTAATAAGGGACAGATATTCCTTCATATTACCATGGGGATTTGATGAAAAATAAAGCAAACAAGAGATGTCTGAGGAAACATATGCATGTTCATGTCTCTCTCTTTAAACATGTTCACCATACTTTATGTTTATTTATTTCATAAATATCCGATTTGGATTTGAAAGGGAAAACCTTGGTGGTGGAAAGGGAAAACCCACTTTCCATTTTAGGAAGAAATGATTCTCTTTGTTTTTCATACCAATATGGTTCAGGTACTCCGAGAACTTTGCTTTTGCAAGTACAGGTTTGGAGGTGTTTCTGTACTACAGTTAATCAGAAACACTGAGTATTCTGCAGTGTGCACTTTAAATAAATCATCATTTTTTAAAAAGTTCAGTGTAATCTCCCAGGATCTTTGGAGCTGCATCTTTCTTGAGAGATTATTGTATTTTGATATTGTTTCACTATGTAAAACTGTTCATTTTTCAGACAACAGATACATAAGGATACGTAAGTTATTCTTCAAGTTCTGAATGCATTTTAAAAAACTGTGACTGGCAAGGAAAGATCTTTTAGGTTTCCAAGTCCCACATCAATTTGATTAAATACTGTTCACATTTCGGGTCCTTAATATCTGTGAGGATGTCCACTTTGGTTTTGAATTATGTAGCAATTGGAAAACTGACCTATGTGTATCCAAACGTGAAGATTTTTTAAATTATACATAATTTTTATTATACTTACCATATTTACATGAAAGAACTTTGTCTTCAGAAGAAAAGCCTGCCTAAAAGGTACATGCAACTTGTAATTCAAATCAAGAACAGCAGAAGGTCTAAAAATAGATATTTTGTCAGTTTAATTTTAGTCGTAATTTTAGTTCACTTGAATCATGATTCATTACGAAAAAAGCTGTTTACTTTGGAAAATAGAGATGGTAATTAACTAATGCAAAGGGGTTAGTAAATCATAAATGCACCTACAATGTTTACAAAGCCTATCTTTATCTGCTGTGTAACTGTAGAATGCACTTATTTGTATCAGCCTGCTTGGCTTACCTCTGATGTTGTCTCTATGAATAGTTTTTATTTCTCATGATTGTAACCCAAGACTGCCATCAGACAATGTCTTAGCTCTCATTTCTCTTCAACCATGCTGAACTGTTTTTGTTGCTGATGAGGCTGTGTTTCCCACAGCAGCATCCCACAGGGGTTCAGGGCACCTTGTAAGTTTGCCAACCAAGGCAGCAAGATGACAGGTGTAAAATGTCTGCATGGAAACTATGAAACCAAGTACTTAACTTTAGCATTGCATTTTATTTCTTACTGCGCAAATATTTTTAAGTGGTGTCAGTGCTGTATATTGGGAACTTTTATGCAGATTTTTGTTGTTTGTACTGTGGGATTGTGTTTGGTATTTTGGTATTCTCTCCACTAGATCCTTTTGCAAGCCTTGCAATTTCTTTTAATTTATGTCTATACAAAGAAATAAATATTTTATAATGAGGATGATTTTCCAGAGTAAGGTATGCAGCTGGCAAGGAACTGTTACACTTTTCATACACATAGTGGGTACCTAATAGGTCTAGATGTTTAGTCTTCTTGTGGATAAACTAAATAATTAATGGATAAAAAGTGGGTCTGTGGTAGTACAGCTCATTATCATCTCTCTCAGGTATGCATTTCTCCTTAATAAACACCTATATTGTGAAAGAGTCCACAGTTACAACAGACAGAGGTAAGAGATGCCGCCTTCTGAATGGGCCTCTTCAATTTTAATGACTTGGAGGTCATCAACCTGCAAGCACACAGGTGGTTGTTGTGACAAGCCACATTGAATTCATGTCCCAAAATACAAAAAGACCTTTTATAGGTTTTGTATTTCCTTTTAAAAATCCTTTTAATTTTATTTCCCTGACTATATGAGAGGCAGTAAGTGAAGTCTGTAAATGCTTTGTTAAAGGAGGTGTTAACGCTCACGACTTACAAATTTAAGGTCAACACTATGACACAGAAGTCTGTAGGCTACAAAGCCGGGCCAGTATTAGTGTTAGAGAAATTGTTATTGTAAAAATACATATTTTCATTTTGGAAGGATTCCCTTATGGCATGATTCAAGGCAGACAATGACTGGTATATCACTGGTAGATGACCAAGGTAGATGATTGCCCTGACACAGGGTGGGTGGGTTGGGGCAATCCCAAGCCAAATACAGGCTGGGCAGATCAAGATCAAGAGCATTCATGAGGAGAAAGACTTAGGGTTGCTGGTTGACAAGAAGCTCAACATGATCTGGCAATGTGCACTGACAGCCCAGAAAGCCAAGCATGTCCTGGGCTGCAAGAAAAGCGGTGTGGCCAGCAGGTCAAGGGAGGGGATCCTTCTCCCTTCTCTATTCTGCTCTGATGAGACCCCACCTGGAGCACTGCATTGAGCTCTGGGACCCCAGCATTAAAAGGGCACAGACCTGCTGTATCAAGTCCAGATGAAGCCACAAAGATGCTCAGAGGGCTGGAGCACTTCTGTGAAGACAGGCTGAGAGAGCTGGGGTTGTTCAGCCTGGAGAAGAGAAGGCTCTGGTGGACCTTCCAGCAGCCTTCCAGTGCCTAAAGGGGCTACAAGAGACCTGGAGAAGGACTTGTACAAGGGCATGGAGAAAAAGGACAAGGGGGAGTGGCTTTAAACTGACAAGATGGCAGCATTAGATTGGATATTCGGAAGAAATTCTTTACTGTGAGGGTGGTGATGCCCTGGCACAGGTTGCCCAGAGAAGCTGTGGATGCCCCATCTCTGGAAATGTTCAAGGCCAGGTTGGATAGGGCCCTGAGCAACCTGGTCTAGTGGAAGGTGTCCCTGCCCATGATCTTCAAGGTCCATTCTAACCCAAATCACTCTACGATTCTATGACCCAATTCAAATTGAAGAAAAAAGGTTATCTTGTTATAAGACTACTGTTGGGAAGGATGGGAGTATCTCCTTTTTAGTCTATTTGTCTTTAAATTTTTTGGAGATTACTCCCCACAGGTGTGAAAATCATTCTACTCATCAGAATTTGTTTAGCTAAACAAAAATGCCTTTGAATAAGATGCCAACAGCACATTAAATCCATATGCCATTAATCCATACATATGTGAAGTAAGGTAATATCAAGTGCATTTGACATTGTTTGCTGGAAAAAATTAGTCTTGACATTTTTGCTTGTCCTAAATTAGATTTAAAGAAATTAGAACAGGAATGCTTTGGGAATGTGCAAAATACAGAATTTTCTATTTAAAACAACAATAAAAATATCATGTTAATAGTAACAACAATAATGGAAATTAAAGTTTAGTGTTTAACACATATATTTTTATACTCTAGCCTCCAAATGCTGAACTAATTTTCTTCCCAAACTCTCTGCATACTTCTGCTGGAATAAATTGTATTTAGCTCATCATTCATCTGAGTCACTTTAAGATTGATGTTTTTAGTTGCTTTGCTTCTTTTCCACAGCATTTATTTACCAAAATACTTACACCTTACTTGACGCATAAATCAAAAGTAAAACCCACACATTTTGATATTCAGATGAAAATAAGAATAATAGAAATGTTTTATATCAAAAGAATAGAGATTATACTTCTTTCTTATCAATGAATCATATATTATTTATTACTATGACTAATTGGAGGATGCCCTCAAAGGAAAATCAGGGAAATATTTGTGGGGAATAAATACTTGAGAAAGGAAATTCTTTCAGAGGAAGGGATGTTCAGGAAAGAAGAGTTCTTGTGAGTTTTCCCATCTATTTGTCCACTTCAAGTTTTTCCACCTGGATCTGTAGACATTACAATGAAGGCCATACATATTATTTACTTCCCCTGGTTCTGTGGGTCCATGCTTATTTCTTTGTGGCAGGAGAAACATTTTGGCTAAGGACATGTTGATGAAAGCAAGAAGAGATTAAAGGGGTTAAAGAAACCAAGGTGTTTTACCACTGAGAAATTTTAGTGGTCTCATAAAAAGTTATCAAGGAGAAACCTTTTTTCAGATTGCAACATATGTTGGACAAGAAGGTGTCACATACAACCATTTGATCTTCAGTGGAAAAAAAGTGCAAGAAGAAACTAAAGAACAGAAACCTTTGATACCAGTACTAGCTATGTGTTCTTTTTAAATATGAGTCTTATTTTGGTTTTTTTTTCTATTTTCTTTTCACCCCAAGCTCTGAGACTAGCCTTTTTAACCCTGTGGCTCCAACAGTTAGTAAAAATTCCCGAGGGAGATTTTCCCTAGAATATAATGCAACCAGAAACAATTGCAGAGCTGCAGGCAGCTCCTTCAAAAACAAGACAGCATTTGTTAGTCAACTGGAATTCAACGTGAGGAGCCTCTAGGGCAGTGTCACTTAGTCAGTCGTGAGGAGATGTAGATTTCCGTGGTGTTGGCACACCTGCTAAGTGCAGAACAGTGCATCTCTGGTAGAAAGATCCAGGAATATACATAAACTGACTATTTCTTTCCCTTGTTTTTTGCCCTGAAGACATAGTCCACATTAAGGTGGCAAAATATTGTCAGATTTCTAAAGAAGGAAGAATTTTCAACCTAATACTGTGTGATCTGAATGCAGTGCCTATAAAAACATCTGTGAAATGCAGTCCAGCTGAACAGCACTCTTGAGTCCGGCAACTACTGCTTGCTGTCTGTGAGACCAGAGCACCCTACGTGCCTAGAGGAAAGATGCATTACGAAAAATCTTTTCTTCAAGTAGCACGATGCCATTATTGTGCCCCAGGTGAATGACATCTAGGAGGCAGCAGGCAGCTTGTGATTGAAGTATCCTGGAAGTTTCTGAACAGGGGCCCCACACCTCTCTGTTTCTCCTACTCATGCTCTTCTGTGTTTACAAAAAAGATGTACTGCTGTTGATACTGTTTGAAAACACAGTACGATGTACGGCGGACTTGCTGTTTAAACTGAGATACTACCTTTGAATGGAGAGCAGAGAGGATGTATTTACATGTATCAGAATATGAGGGTGATCTTGCATCAATATTTTGCTCAACCAGTTTAGTATATCTACATGCAAAACCCCAACGGATTTAGTGCCTAACAATGTTTCGTTTAAGTGTTATCAGGCTTTACTATTTCTGCAAATAGTGATTGCTTTGATGTACAGTTGTATGGTGCAAACATCTTTTAATCTGCAATTTACATACAATTAGTGATATTTCATTTTGAAAAGTGTTTTCTACAGAACTGTTCACAGAGAAGATTTGTATCTTTTCTATTGGCAAAAAGTTAAACAGAAGTGCAATGAGAAAAGGGTAGTAATAATTGCAAGTACTGTCCTACATTTCCCAGGACCAAATGTAGAGGGGGAAAAAGGCTTATGAGAAAGTCTGCTCTTCTGAAGGGTCACATCACTTTTCTTCTCAGCAACGTGATTCAGGGTAAGTACCAGTAGTGCCATTCTTCTGCAATATTCTAGGTATTCATGACATTCAGCAGAGCTGTGGAGGAACTCTGCCTAATATGACAGAATCCCTTCTTGCAAACTGATTAACCCAAACTTCTTGTCTCCTTTGTGTGTGCCTTGTTCCAACATGGCTGTTTCTCAGATACTGTTGCCAAACCTTGGCTGCATCTAAGTTGCTTCTTTGTGCAAATCAATAATGTTTTGGGGTTTGTATCTGAATTCCTTCCAAAGGTGTAGCTGAAGCCAGGAAAGCCCTCCTTCTCATCAGCATCAAGCTGAACCACATGGCCAACTCTAGTATATTGTTACTCTGCCAATTGATGTGGACAAGAACAAATTCCTACATAAGCACATTGACTGCAATGTGATTTCCTCAAGTTGCTTACTAACAATATAAAAACTAGTACAGCATGAAAGTCTGCTATTAAAACTGCCAAGTGGAAGCATACTCCTGACTTTCAAGCATTACATGCATTCTGCCCTAAAGGCATGCTTCTCTTAATTCAAGGGACCAGCATTAAATGCTGCCAACAAGACGTTTTGTAACCAGTAATTATTTCAGACTTCACTTTAGGCAGCTTTGTATGGGCTTGTTAACTCTGCTTGTTCTATCATTATGTACTTCAGGATATTTTAGCTTTTGTATATTTGCTTTTCAATTACTGTTTTAGATGCAAAGCTGTCACTATAATGTGCCTGTGAAGTACAAAGTACTGAGCATGAAGTTTAGCTGGTGGGTTTTTTGTGTCTTTGTGTTTGTTGGGTTTTTTCCCCTCCTGATTTTAGATATTTTTGTTTCTAATACAAGAAATTCTAATACAGTTCTGGTCACACAATTTTGATTCAGAACCACTTTTCTAAAGCCTTAAGAATGATTGGAAATCTAGAAAACATCACCAGCAAATATTTAACAAAGGGATTACTTTGAAAAAGAAAGACTATGAACAAAAATTATTTGGCATTCTGAACTACATTTTCTGTGAAGCTGTGGAAATAAATTTCTTCCTCTCCCCAGTCACATGCATCTGAAGTGCTAGTAACAGGTGTTAGTGGATCTATCAAGGTCTTTGGGAAAAGACTAAACATGTCTAATTTCAGAAATTTATAATATGATCTAGTTAGAATTTCCCTTGCTTCTTAAATATTCCCGCCAGAAATTCCTCAGATGTATTGCCCTTGTAGAAATGGCTATGAAAGCCATTCTAGACAGCACAGCATTGCAGACTTGCCTCTGAATGGTTGGAGTGGTGATTTTTCAAACAATGATTACAGCCCAGTAAATGAGTAATCACTGATGTGGGATGTGGGAGCTCTGCATAAAATTTTCATAAAGGGGCATTCCGCTTCATCATGCCCTCAGCACACAGCACAGTGGTCAGCTGCTCTGTGAGAATAGGAGGATTTTGGAGCAAGTAGAGGAAAGGCAGATGGGATTAATGCTGTATTGTGGACATGTGTGGTTATGTTATGGTTATGCACTGCAGTACAAGGACACTAGATACCACTGTAATTTCCTTGCTAAATAAAGGGATTTATGCTATAGAACATTTTCATTAAAAATTGGCCCAAGAAACACCTACTTAAAACTGTAGCACATAACACAGTGTGCAGAGATGGATTTTAGGTAGGTAATAAAACTTTTCTGTTCCTGACAACAGTGCATTTTTCTTCAGGAGCATGATTCTGTTAAATTCAGCCATATCAGCCTTTGTCCTTTTGATTTAAGTTATGTCCCTTTTCAGAACTGCAGAACCATGAACAGAAAAGTTGACAAAACTATAAGAATTCAAGTCTTTGTAAACATTTAATAATAATAATAATAATAATTATAATTTAGTAATCCAGTCTCATTATAACATAGAGATGCAATTCTTTGCTGTACTGTCCTCCACTCCTGAAACCCACTCATTGTTTCTCTTACTCAGCTGGAGTCTTACAGCAATCATACTCTTGGATGCTGTAGTGGCAGCATGCATCCCACCTAGCTTACTATTGAGAATATCACCAATTCTTATATATACACAAGCCTTTCCTGGCCTCCTTTGTCTCCTCATGCCTAAAATAGTACTAGTTAGTGAAGCCTGTGAACAAATTTAGCTGTCATATTATAAGTAAAACATTAAAAAATCAAACAATGCTGTCAAGAGCAAAAGCCTGACCTGGTGTGAATCAGATTAATCTTACTTAAATCAGTAAGTCTCTTTAAAATTGGTTCGTTTCTGCTAATTGAGGTATATGTGTGAGTTTTAGGATTCCAGCAATTTGCTACAAGAGTGAAAATAATCTTAAAAGAAATAGGAAGATTTACTCTTGAACCAGTGACTGGCTAGAGCATAGAGATGTACTATGGATATGGTGGCTGAGTTGATTACATATATGAGTACAGTACATTCTAATTTTAGCAAAATATTTTTCTCATTCTAAGTATTGCAGCAGAGTTAATCAGTAAATGGGTAATTTGTAAGACTGGCACTTAATATAGTGGTTATAAACTAGGAACTGTTGCTAAAACATATCTGCTCTGATCTGTCTGTCTAGCATAAGCAGTGATTGCCTTTTTGTTTTATACTGTGATTTTTGTCTCCTTCAGAGGATGTCCCACCAACTTTCTTGGACTGCTATAATTTATTTTCACTGGAAATGTATAGTCAGGATATTTGGGTTAGATACACTTACTAATGCTATTAAAAAATTATTTTAGGTTCATGTGGAGCTTTCTGAACTGGTAATTTTAATTTTTTTTTCTGTATTGCATTTTCTACACCTCATACTATAACCACATCAGGTTGAAAGGTATGCAAGTAAAAGCTGCTATGGCCAAGAGGTATAAAAATTCCTTTATCTCCCTAGGGTTTGAGATATCGGTTGGCAGAAGAAGCTGTGCATTTCTGTTTGGATCAGGTTCTAGCAAAATATAATAAGCATACACAGCCAAAAATCCCTAAGAGAAATATATTTTAAATTCTGAAAACACAAAATAAGATTCAGTCTTGTTTGTTAAATGCCTATTAAAATATACCCTCTGTCAAGTCCACTTTTCCCTGAAACTTCCATGCCTTGAGGGACTTGGCTTGGTTTCTGTCTCATTGCAGTGCCTTCATCATTTGATGAATGCACCCCAAGACAGAGCGTGGTCACACAATGTACTGCAGTACCAGAGCCATTTTACACATTTGGGGCAAAAAATGTAGAAGTTGTTTGATTAAGCAAATACGTGTGTTTAGACAGTTAAAAGTGGGCAATATTGCTCCCTGCGGGCCCTCAAGAGAACACACTCAAAGAGAATTAATACAGCTATTATGAACTCTAATTCAGGCAAAATACTGTGTGTTTAGGGTGACAGTAGATCTTATGTTTCCTCCTAGACTTCAGTGTACTCTGAGAAGATTGCTTTAACTGTTTTAAAGTGTTGCTTTCTCTGAAGGTTAGGGATTGGCATGTTGTAGGAAAGGTACAAACTGCATTCCAGTCTCTCTGCATAGTATTCAGGTGGTTGCCTAAGCCTTTTATATCACTTGCTGAAATTTTCAGCTGAGACAAGGGAATGAAGATGCAAAAAAATGAAGGAGAAAAGAGATTTAAAGAGTAGCAGTGCAACATGTAAAGTCGTGGGTGTTAAGGTTAGATGAATACAAGAATGTCAATAGACAGCATTGATCCTTTTTTGTGAATGCTTCTTTTGGATAAGTGGATACATTGCTGTACATGGTTTGATTTAAGCAAGAAGTGTAGAGATTGTTTAAGTTTATTCAGTCTCCAGTTCAGTGATGACTGTTGGCCATCCTCTTAAAGTGCTGAAAGATATGTGAAGAAAAGCAGTGTCAAGAAAGAGATGAGAATGCTAGAACAGAGAGGAGGGGAAAAGATCTGAAGGCTTCTGACATCAGAGAGAACTCAGGATTGAAAGAAAAGAGAACTCAATGCATCCGAACAGGAAGAAGGAGGAAGAAGATGCAGAGTATAGAAAAAGGAATAGAAAAATATAAAGAAGAGTTAATGAGGCGAAAATAACTTAGCAAAACCAAGAGGGCTAGGAAAAAGCAACACAGTACATATAGAGAGGTTAATACACTCATGGCCAAGGGGACACAAAGAGGTAAAGAATGGTGCTGATATTTATCAGGAAAACCTAGGACATTTTCTAATTTGAGGTTAAAGATGAAGTATATAGAATGATTTTCTTTAAAATCTAGAAATCCCAAACATTTTATCTATTGAGACTAGTGCACCCAGAAGAAACATTCATTCTGCATAATATTGTGATAGAATGTCAGATTGTGGAAAATATACTGTTGCCCAGTAAAGAGTGGGAAGATGGTAAATTGATGGTACTGGAAATGGAACCAAGAGCTTTTTGTTGGACAGGACAGGTAACTTAGGCCACCTGATTGCTGTACGAAGCCTGTGAAATTGGCTGGTGGATTTGGACATGTTTCTAGTAGAACTCTGTTTCTATCCCAAAAACCACTATCATAGGCTGCACTAGTGAATAACAGTAGTGAGCAGGAGAAATGCCAATATTGAGGAAATATTAGCACTGGGAAGGTGCTGGGAAATGGAGCTATTCCACATCAGAGGAAGAATAAATTGCATCCAGAACTTTTTTTTCAGATAACCTAAGTGAATGTAGTAGGTTTATTTACTCACTTGGAGCTACATATGTGCATCCGTACAGGAGGCCACATACACAAAAAGACTCTAAGCAAAACTTCTTCTGTCATTAATAAGAAAGAAATTCAAAACTTCTGTGCATGATAGAAAATATCTTACAAAATTCATTGTGAAACATAATTTATATTTTCAAGGATTTAACAGTCATATAAATTTTCAATAATAATTTACACCATTGTGAAAAACTTCATGCATTCTGTGGGTGCATAATTACATTTCACATTTGATAGCACTTACAGGAGGGATTGTAGTTAGAATAATGCTATTACTACAAGAAGTGAATGCTGTTCCCCAGGAATCAAGGAATATCCTTAATGGAACGTAAGGAACTAAAAAAAGGTGTTAAGATTTTCACAGTTCTGCAGGAAATCAGATTTGGGGCTCATGAAGATAAAAAAATCTTGAATGGTGAAACACATTTCTGCCGTGTCTCTGCTTCTTCAGAGGTATCTGTTGCAAATATTGACTTAAACTGTCTCTTTAGGTTTGTGGGACATGATTACATTTCAGGATAAAACTAATATTGGTACTTGTGTTAAATGAAATAAAAACCAGAGCTGTCTTCTTGTGATCACATACTTGCTACATTTAGGCTTTATGGTCAGGCTGCATTCAGGCTAAAATTCATTCCTCAGACTTGCACAGAGCTGTTCAGTTTATGGGGAACCTAAGCTACCCTCAAAAGCTGCAATTAGCCTTTTTTGGAAGCAGAATAACAGTCTGGATGTATTATTTTCTTGTTCTGATATGGCAGTTCTGGTTTTGTATTCAACAGGATTTAATTTGTTCCAACGTCGTTATGCCTAGAGTTTGTTTTTTCCATTAAACCACGTGTGTAAATCTTTTGTGGTTGGAAAATAGCAAGTAACTTATGAAGAGTTTTCCATGAGAAAAGATGTATGCTATGTTTATCTTGTCTTTGCCAGTGCATTGAACAGCTTTTTGTCCTTTCCAGAAACCTTTCAGTAAGTGGAGTGTCAATGATTTCAATGCTGGCAATGTCTTTTTAATGTCACGCAATGCATCTTAGGCCCTACATAGAGTAGTTGTCACTTGCACAGGGTGAGCTTGCGACATCGTAATTTGTGAGGACAAGCTGAAAAATTATCAGATAATGTCTCCAAGGCTGTGATCTAACTGCTCTTCTCTAACCCTCCTCTCCTAAGATTGCCCTGCCAAAGCCCCCCCCTTGACATCACCTATACAGCCTTCAAGTGAATTTATTTCCATTTTTGTACAATTGCTGACAACTTATAAAATGGACATTCTCCAGTAAAGTTCTTTCTATTAGATTTCAATTTGGATCAAAAGCATGCTTTTGAATAAAATCTCATAATTTTTCCTACTTTTAATGCTTTGGTTCGTGTTGTGGAGTGGTTTCAGTATGCATGAACTAGATGGTCTCAAATGAAGCTAAACTGAAGGAAACACACAGGAATACATTTAAGGCATTCCAGCTGCAGGTTCATCCAGGTTACCAGACCAAAACTTATTGAAGTAAAACCCTTTTAAACATGTATAGAGTGGAAACTGGCCCCATAGCATCAAATGCTTCTCTGTGTAGATATGTTTTTATTAGTCCTCATTGCTTGCTAATTTAGATGTAAGCAGTTCAAAAGGAAAAATTTTAAATATGAAAAAAAGACTAAAAGTTGATCCATGTGAAGCTGGGGATCTGATCCTCAACTGAATGAGAAACAGAAAAGACAATGTTTGGCAAATATATCTATACTTCTGAGGCAGACGGCTGCTGTGCTGGTTGAGATCTTCTTTTACATCTGCTGTTGTGTGTGTTGAGTTTGGAGTTCTCCATTGAAAAAGCGTTTCCTCAGGGGAAGGCAGGATCAAATTCTAAATGTGAAGGATCCATGAAAACATAATTATAATCTTATTTTTTTATTATCACCTAGGCCCTTGTATTCTATTTTAACATACTATGTGGCCTAGGTCCATAATCTTCTGAAATTAATAAAGAGTTGCTGCTTATTTGGTCCTAGTATAATACTCAAGAGTATTAAAAAAATCAACAAACCAGAAACAAGAGCGTACCATCATAGCTCTGGATAGTTCTGTGTTCAGTGGGGATCTCTGGTTGTGAGTTGTTGGAATTCTCTTTGGATGGACTTGTCAGCAACCATTAGTCACTCTGGCATTCATTAGTTGCAGTTTAATTGCTTTTCACCAGTTGCTGGTTTTCAGCTTCTTTTTCATTTTCTCCTATGGGAGAGGCAGATTGCATAATGACATCTGCACTGTACATGCTGGTTGTCATAGGTATTTGTTTCTACTTCAAGTTGCACTTTTCTCCTTGTTCAATGCCTTACACTTAAATACAAAACCTATATTGATTTATAAAGAAATTTTTAGACTTTAGATGCAAGGGATTGCAACTTTTCAGAAGTATGTTCATGACTAGTGGCAAGAACTAAGCTTCAGAATTACTTCACCTTTTGAAAATTCACTTTCAGTAAAACCCCGTTGGTTTAAGGAATTAAGCGCCTCTAATAAAGGCCTGGGGTTTGAGTGTATAAGTGCTGGACATCAATAGATGGATTGTTATAAATGCAATTGCAAGTTCTCAGCCTATTTCAAACCAGAAAATTATATTGTTACTGCCTTATTAAGTATAAATTGTACAGTATTCTTGAAAAGTCAGTACATAGGCAATGAAAAACATGAGAAGACATGAGAGTTTTCTCTCTGAGACAGGTTTTTGTTGGGTTGTGTAATATGCATCCATGTAGACAGTATTAAAATAGCACAAAGCTGGTATCGATTACTTAACAGGACTTAAGATGAATCAAAAAGCCCAGAATTAAATATTCAATTCCCAAATCTGTATGGGAAATCTAAGATAGTGCATTTACCCATTCTAGAAAAGATTCTCTGTGAATTACTAGAAAAATCTTGACTGCATGGTGCAAAAACTAATGGTTATGTGTACTATGCAATGCTCTCCAGTCTAATTTTTTCATGTTTATTCCTTATTTTTTAAATTATCTGTCAGTCGCCTAAACTAAAAAATGAGTATGTTCAAGACAAAGGAAAATCTGTTGTAAAGGTGCAGCATTACCTTGCATTTATTTAATGCAGGTTAGAACTTTAAGACTAGAGATCTACTCTAGACCTTATTCTTCTCTAGAGCACCAGAGTCACCCCTCTCAGGGGTTTAGATAAAAATGTTCTCATCTTCAGTGGAAGATAACATTTGAAATATTCCTTACACAAAAAAATTGCAACTAACAGTTTTTGAGCTCTTGCTGTCCTCCGATAAATCCGTGTCACGACTGTGTACTGTCATGCCTTGTCTCTGTGGAAGCCCTGCTCAGCCATAACAAAAATGTCACCATATTATCAACCCTGTCTTAAGCACAAACCCAAAACACAGCCCCATACCAGCCACTGCAAAGAAAACCAGCTCTACCCTGGAGAAAACAAGCCCAGTACAAACATCAAAATCAAGTTACAGATTGGTGTTACTTCCAAAAATGTTTCTTGAAAACTGTTTGTATGCCTGGAATATTGTGAGAAATGTACATTGTTGAGAAGTTCTATGAAAGAAAGTGAAAATTGTATTAGAGTGCACTTGCTATGACACCAAATGATTAATAATATTAAACAATATTATATATATATTATACCATTAAGAAATAACTCACTATTGATCTGCTGCTGATTGTACTGAAATGTAAAAAAAAAAAAAAATCTAGGTTTTCAAATCAATATTCGCAATTAAGACTTCAAGAAATGGTTTCACTGTTCTTTTGCATCTGTGAAGAAATATTAGGAAATGACCTATTATTAGTAGCAGGTTTCTAGTCCCTTTCCTTTTGGTATTGTTTTTTGTGATTTCAAACATTGTGATGGAAAAACCATTCTAAGTTTTTTCAAAAGTTTGTGTGGTTATTTGTGGTCTCATAGCGTTGCAGAGCTGGGTTTGGGGAATTTATTCCCCGAATAATGTGGATAGCCCCATTTCTGTTGAGCTCTTCCTGAAGGAAGGCAAAGAGTTCTGTAGAAAACTTTTCCCCGATGGACATTGCAGTATGTAAGCAACTGTCAGAGCACAGAATTCAGATTCTCCCCTCATCTCAAGGACTAAAGTGATGCACAGTTCATTTAGCAAAGTAATAATAATCCATAGGCAGTTACTGATCACTGTGTGGAGCATTCTAAAGTACTCTGGAGCATTTTTCAAAATTTTCTGCTGTGAGAAGAAGTAAAAATATATATTGGTGTGTTGTTTTGAGTTTTAGCCGGAGCTAGAACTTATGCTTTGGCCTGGGATTTTTAAGGAAAAACAAACAAGATTTTGTACCAATGACTGATGAACAAATCTGAGGTTGTCATTATTCTTCAATAAAAAAAGCTAAATTAATTTGTAGTTGTTCTTTTATCCAAAAGAAACACATGACTGGTAATTAAAATTAATTCAGACACCCAGTGATTATTCTTTCAATATGGCCATGCTGTTCTGAAATCTGGGTGATAAAGAATCGGATCCTATTTGATAAAAAAAAAGAAATAATATTGGCCTATTTAAATATAATTTTTTTCTTCCTCTAGAGGAAAAAGGATTATATAATATATTGACAATTTTCTTTGAGTGTACCGTAGCTAGACAATTTAGTTGTTGTGGGTTTTTGTTTCTTTTTTTTAAATTTTAATCAGTTTTCTGATATAACACATTTGTTATGGTAGAGATTTGGTTTAGTTTAAGACATAGTCCCACAGAAGCAGACTAATTGTTGACTGCACTGCTTCAGCTGTACATATACAAGTTATTGAATTCTCATTAATTTTTTTTTTAATTTAAATATTTTTTTTAAAAAGGCTTATATGCAAAAATATCAAACAACCAATTCTACTTCTGAGGCACTGCAAACACATAGCTTTAGAGGGGAGATGTAACTGTGTTTAGAAGAGGCATATCTGTCACAGTTACTGATTTGTAAAATAGGACTGGTTAGACCTTGTCTTTCTTGTCCATTTAGGCTTCAGAATCCAAGTCAATCCCACCTATCTTTAAGGTCTAAATTGGAAGCTTAGTCTAAACTGAGTTTAACCTCTTCTAGGTGGTGAGTCTTTCCATCTGACTTGCTCTGAGGATTTGTCTAGCTTTTGAGGGAATGTCAGCCTCTGATACATGCATGCTAGTTATGTAAATTGTAAGTCTAAGCAGGTGAGCAAGGTATCCAAGCCCCCAGTTTTAAGGGTAGGAATAAAATGACCACAAAATACTTTTGGGTTCTACAGGCTTCAGTGTCAACAAACAAGGCTGACATGAAGGAAAGAAGAATGTGAAAGATGAGTTGGAAACTCCTTGAAAAATAGAATGCTGGAACAAGAAACTCACTTCTTGTTTTAGACCTAGCCACTAATGACTGAGACAAAAGCTGGGTGACCCAGAAAGACAAGACCTAAACCATGTAAAATGCTTAACAAAAAGCATTTCTGTTAAAGCAGTGGCAGCGTGGCTCATTCAGACATTGTGACATTGTGCCACAGACCCCACAGCCTGGTTCTGGTGTTCCATTTTTTGTCATGATGATAAAGCAATGTGCCTTCTGAGGAGTTGTGTTCACACAGATTTCTGTGACTTTGGAAGCAGCCTACACAGATTTGTATTGATAATATTGCAAAAGTTTTCTCACTTGGTGCTTCCTTTCCCCCAAAAAATCTGGCATTCAGCAGAAGTTTATTATGAGATCACAAATGCCAAAGGTTGAATCGCACATGTTTTTCAGTTCTACAGCAACTGTCAGCCAGTCAGCTTCCATTTGCCATTTTTACTACAGGAAAAGCATGGCATGATTTACATGCAAAGGGCCTGTTTCACCTCAGTCAGTTTAGGGACATAGGGACTTACACTGGCTTGATCCAGCAGGGTCCACAGCAGTGGAAGAAGATTCTCCCCACAAAGTTGTTTCTATTGTCTCCCTCCCTCTTGTATTTGGAAAAGGAGGGGATAGCTATAATATAATCTTCTCTAGGGATTCTCTGGACAAGCAATGATACAAGGTCATGCTGCATTGAATTCTATATCTGGACAGATAAAATCTGCCATTGAGACCTTGCTGGGAGGATGATCACATACTGAGAGTCTTCAGCAGTGTTGTATCACTCTGTCCTTTTCTCACTTACTTTGTCTTTCCATTTGAGAGGTTTTACTAAGTGAGTGGTGCAGGCAGACTTTCAATTACTCATCGATGGCGGGGCAACTGCGGTCATCCCAGCACATGAAAAAAGAAGTTAGCTTTCATATTTATAGTGAAAGTGCTTTTTTTTTTTTTTTTTTTTTTTTTTTTTTTTTATTTTTTT